>JAVSBS010061802.1:0-66144 GCA_033124195.1 Coracias cyanogaster
TCGCCATCGATCAGGTGGAGTGAACAAACCCTTTTTTTTTTTTCCCCTCTTTGAAAGCTTTGATTTGGCTTGAGCCCTAGATACTTATTTCTGATATTTTTCTTTATTGCAAGTACCAGATTGACTGTATCCTACCTTGAAAATTATTCCTGCTCTGCTTTTGCTATGTCCCACTACTTCTATTCTCTATTTAAGTTTTAAACCAGTAAAATTTATGTTGCAGCTGATATGGCTGTCTCTAAGATCAGCAGACAGTTAATCTCCAGGACTCCTGGGAGGCCAAGCTACAGCTGTCCCTCCATAGATGTTAACGGAGAACAGCAAAGGACACACAAAACATTCCTCACTTGCAGGCCTACATATTATGCAGACTCAGTCTTAGACATTATAGACCTGAAATATAAGAGTATTAAAACATGGTGTTCTATGGCCAGAAAAAGCAGATACCATTCCCTCTGTGAGCTTCCTACATTACCAGAGAACAAGCTGCACAGGGAGAAGCATGTCACTATTTTTAAAGGACTATGTTGCACCTTTGAGTGTGCTTTCCTCTTAATACATACGGGCCAATGCTTTATATGGGGAGACCTTGTGCTTAGTTCAGTTAGAAGATATTTTGATTTTTAGCCTAAGTCTGAAAGATGTTGAAAGAAGACTCCAACAGCACAGAAGAACAGTTTCACACTGTTTCATATTTTGAAAATAGCTTCATTTCTGTTAAAGACAATCTTAAACACAGCTTCAATAAAAAGTATCATATGTCTTGTGTGACTTCTTAAGAACAGGAAACAAACTAAAACTAAGCTTTTATTTGAAATCCTCTTTTAAAAATCTCCTAAAGAGCCTCAGCCATTCTACCAGTAGTAAAACCAGACTTACAGAAACACTTCAGCTCCAGGAAGCCCCACAGTTTATGGTAGCATTCTTTGTATAACTGAATGAACGATAGTGTGCTAGCTTAGACTGACTCATACCTCATCATAGGAGGCCTACAGTAACAACACCGTTACTCCTTCTCTCTGTATGAACAGGTGTACATCCTAGTCTGATACCTCAGATGTCCCATAAAAACCAAACTGTCCTATAATTATGCGTGGCAGAGGACTACAGAGGAAAAACCTAACATGCTCTTTTGCATATTTTGCCCACTTTTCAAAAAACAAGTTTGGTGCTATTTGGAGAACTCTGAGGTGTACCAATTGCTCATATGCCATTTTCCATCATATGAAGTTCCACGCTTGTCTACATTTAGCCTGTATCTGAGGCTAAAATATAGCAGTTGCTCTATCACCCAATGACCCCTCCCGAGCCAAGAAGGGAGAACAGGAAAAGGTGAGGAGACTCACCTCTTGAAATGAAAATGGATTTAAACAGCACAGCCAAATTAATACCAACATAAACTAAGCTATACTCAGCTGAGCAAATGTGGTGGTCACAATAAACAGGAAGGCAGTCCTCAAGAGCAGGAAGAGTAGCAGGATCAGAAGATACACCCCCATCCCCTGCAAACTTCCCCCTTTATACTGAGATGGGATACATTTCTGGGATGGGATACACCTGTAGCCAGCTCAGGTCAGCTGCCCTGGCTGACTCCAAACTGATAATGGCCTGCATACCATGGCTGGCCTAGGATTCTCTCCCAGTAAAAAAACAACATTGTACCTTGTTTTCCATCTCAAACAGCAAGGATCTCTAATCAGTTTTAGTGTGGAACTAGATAGACTGTTATCAGTTCTGTCCTCATGTACAACAGACAAGATCCAGCTATGGTGAAGTTCAACAGTATCTTTCTGCCTCTTCACTGCCACAGGAAATCTGAGCACATATCTGTAATACACTATATTTTATTATGATCAGTTACTGGCACATTAGAATCAAAATATACTTGGTTTAATTGATTTCATGACTTGGTTTTAGTCAATAAAAGACACGATCAATAGTGTGAAATTGCTATCTGAAGAGAAAATATTTCCCTTTCTAAAGGATGCTTTATGCCAGACTAAAGTAGCAGAAGAAAAAACAATATGAAAGTTTCCGTAAAGAATTTTCATGGATTGTGCATTGGGCTGTAGGAATTGTATCTTGCTGTTGGAACTGGCACTGCTAAAAAGAAGAGTCTCCTACAGAAAATGTTACCATGAAAGCGGAGAGGAAAAGGAACAGACAAGATATTTTGCCTTAGATAGAGACAGTGACCTGTGTTTACACAGAGTGCAAACTGGCATCATGATACATTAATTCCTCTAGCTTCTACAACTGCCAGATATAAGTAAAAAAAATTAACATAAAATTGTTGCCTGCTCAGCAATCTAGTAGGAGTTACTAGAAAACAAACAATAGTTTTCATTTGATACATATCTGTTGAAGAAGTTTCACTATAGTTCATTGCTCACAACATTGGCTTCTGAACTCATGTACATGAAGTAAATGTCAGGAGCAACAGGATGCCTGGGTTCATTAGCTGATCAGGCTGGGTAACCTGCATATAGCTGAGAATGTTTAAAGAAGATCTTAAATCTTAAGGTATTATTGAACAGATGAAAATGGTGCAATTCAAGCTAAAGTGCAAGAGAGGAATGTAACATAGCAGAAAAAAAAATCTAGCAGTAAGATAGGAATTAGGTTATTGGAGCTTATCCTTTCTGTTTTGCATGTTTGTCTGTTTTACTTGCTTAGATAATCCAGCTACAAGTAAATACTGCTTATAAAAGTCAACCTGTTAATTATTTTAGAAAATATTTGAACCAGCAGAGTACGCTCATACCACAGTCTGAATCTGGTCTGAGTCTGAATTTCTCAGCAGGTGTTTCAGCAGTTACGGGTCACTTCTTCCACCTAAAGAAGTCCTGCTCACTCCTTACCTGTGTGCTCCCTGCTCTCAAGGCTCAGTTGTGTCAGAAAATTGTTCACGTGTCAAAGTAGTGAATCAGATGCAGGACCTGATCGGACAGAAAAGGTTTCCTCTCTCTTTATTCCTCCCTTCCATTTTTATCTGCTCAGCTTTCTAACCCAGTTCACTGTAAAAACATACACCATCATTTGCGCTGGTATAAGGGATGGGTGGAATGAGGATAGGAGCATGTTTTTAGTGGTGACCAGGAATGCTTTTTCCAATATCTGTGCTAGTTTGTGCTTACTGAAAGTATTTGCTGAACAACCTAGCTGGCTCTAATATATTTGATCTAAAATTTAACTAGTGCTTTGGCTTTGTGATTAGATACGTTTTTAGAGATAACTGGGTCAAAAGACTTACAAATTATAAAAGTCACAAAATTGCTTAAACATACATTGATATATTGTAACTAAAGATACAGCATACGTTTTAATATACAGTTGACTTCAGAGAAAATGTGTGACCCATAACTTACCTTATTTTGCAATAGCAATCAATTTCTTCCCGCTTCTAGGAGTTTTATTTTCTTCTTTGAAAAAAAAAAGTCTTTATTTTCTGCCTGACATTACCTGCTGAACCACCTTGGAGGATAACTAGTCCAGAGATACATGTCTTACTCATCTTTTCAAACCTTCATGCTTCTCATTTTTTCCTCTATCAGCACCATTACTTCACTTAAAGTCCTGAATGGCTGTTCAAGTTTCCGAAGTGCTCTTTTCTATGTAATGTCTTAATTCATAAAAAGTCATAACTCCTCCCACAAACAAGCAAAATAAAAGCAAGACAACAGCTATACTGTGGAAGCTTGAATCTAGCACTGTCAATCCCAAAGCTTTCTAAAGCTACTTAATTGGCTTACAAATCAGTTCAGGTTCCAGATGGGGCTCTATCTTTCTTCCTTTTTTAATTTAGCTGTTATGGGGTCATGCTTTGAAGTTTTTCACTGAAGTAATGAGAACAAGAATCCTACATTTTATGCCATAAAACATGAAGTGCTAGACAGTTTAAAAAAAACCAAAGCCTGATAGATAATGCAGATGTCAAGGTAAATCACAAAACTGTAATTTTATTAACATATTGCTATTATTACATCTGGGAAAGCGCTATAAAATTGCTGGTAACCAGCATAATGAATGTGGAATTTAATATATCATCTGGTCTATAGCTTAATAGTAGAGTTTTCTCAGAAACTCTACTAACAGTTGTTGCAAACAGGGTCCATCTACTGCAGTTACAGTTATTCACTTGAATTTCAAAGCTTAGTTTAAAATATGAAACTCCTTAAGGTTTGGTCAAGTCTGGAAAAATACCGTCCTGGAATGCGGGAAAAATAAAAGTATTCCGAAGATGAAGGTCATGTGATAGAGAACAAATTACCAGAAGATATGTGCAAAACACGAGTAATTAGCATTTCAGAAGAAGGATTCTTGCTTTGAACTGAGTTGCTTTAAATTTTCCACAGCTCATACTCAGAGTGAAAGTGTAAAGTTTTAATATTTGTCTTTGTTTCTCACTACCTGTATCTATCTTAATGGACAATGAATTAAATTCATTTTCCCCAAGTCAGTCATTAATAAGTGATGTCCCTGTCTTTATCTTGAATCACAATGTTTCTTATGCTATTTTCTCCCTCTCTCCTGCCGAATAGGGGAAGCCAGCCGCTAAGTGGGAGTTTTGCACTTAGCCAAGGTTAGCCCACCACAGGAAAACCAATTAAACATACAGTTTTCAACTTTTCTATCAGTTCTGCTTGTGGAGATCATCTGACTCATCACAGTTCCGTATAGAACTTTCTAAAAAATTATCAGAGCATTAGCAATAAAAGTCCCAATTGATGCACAGCTTCATTACAATTTTCCTTAGAGTATTTATGGGCATACTAAGCATATTGATTAACAAACTGCAACTAGAGATAGAAATAAAGATCCAAAGATTGATAGCCTGAATCTTCCATCACTGTACCCTTCCTTAGAAATTTTCTTTTGTAGAGACAATGGAAAGCTAGTTTTATGTATTGAGCTATTGCTGGCTGCAGATTATGGTGAGAATTCACACATTGTATTATTGTACATATTGCACACTACTGCATTCTAATGCATTTCTCCTGTACACATAAAAAAGTGCTTTATTTTAGAGAAATATGTTCAGTTCTGTGCAGAAGCTGCTTGAAGAAGAAGCCGAGTGAAAGAAGGTTTATATTCTGCTTTGGTTTGTGAGCACAGACAATTCTTGAGAAAGAATTTTTCTGTAGGCATTGAATATTGAAGCTGATATGAGATACCAGAGGAAAATGATTGTTTATTTGTTGCTTGATCATGTCAATTGGAAGTGTGGTTTGTGCATGTAAACCAAATAAGATTATACTTGGAATCAGTTCTTGAAATTTGGGTGTTGCCTTTTTAAAAGGTGATTTGTTATATGCAGATATTTATGACCAATAAGGGAAGAACTGACTTTTGTGTTAGAATGAGAAGTGAAGAAGAAAAACGATATTTACATTTCTAGAGAAAATTCCTTTATCCAGAAAAAAATGTAGTTTGATTTCTTGGTTTTGTACTTGGCATAGGAAAGCATGTTGCATAAGACAGCAGTGAGGATATCTGCTGTATGACACTGGCCAAGTCACCTTGCCTCTCCATGCTCCACTAGATAGTGGGATAAAAATTGTTTCGACATTTATTTCTAAAAAGACCATATGAATTTGTTGCTGTTATTAAAAACTTACTCATACGTTTTATGTGAAAATTAAATTGTGCATTAATGACAGAATACAGATCTGGAAGCAGGTGATAATGAAATTAAAGGTCTGTCTTGTTCTTGAACAGAATTCCTGTTTATTTGCATTACTTACACAAGGCAAGGGAGATACCTACAAAAAGAAACATATCAACAAAAACTTTTCTTCAGCATATTGGAAAGTATAATGCATGAACAGTTCTCCTTATCCAAGCCTCATACTTAGGGATGGTATATAGGAATATTTGTCTAGAGCAATTGTCTAGTGGTGAACCAATAAACTAGCTGGTGAGTAAGGCAAACCAGGCATAGCACTTAGAAAATTGCAACAGCAACTCCAGGCACTGTGTTACCTTATGCACTTGTTGCAATGGAGCCCTCCAGCTGTTTGATATAGGCTCTGGGGACAGTTCAGTTCAGCCCACCACCTTTAGAGCTGCTGCTTCACACTGAAACTAGATATGGGGGGGAATTAGTAGTTACTGACAGGACATGAAGCCTAGAAGCTGTTGATCGCAATTTACACACATAATTACACCTAAAGTGTAATTGCAAGCTATTACACAGGTGAAGAACTTGCTACATGAGCATCTGATAAGTGACACAGCTGGCCAGTAGCAGCTCCAAGTAATAGAAAGCATTTGACTGATAGAAGTTTCATCAAATTCCAGAGACTTCTTTGGATTCTCCTAAAATATCTATCCCACTGCTTAGATAATCCTGATTTAAATACTACTATTAGTTCTTATACCTTATGAAAATTAGAAACTGAATACAGAACTCTGTATTAACTGTGTAAGCATACAAGCATCTCTCTCTGTGGCCCAGCTGCAGCACTTTAATTTCTAAAATATTGTTGGATTCTTGTCTGTTAAAAGTAGGTGTGGAGGCTGATGCCAAATTGGGTGGTTCCCTGATGTGACTTGTAACTGTAGTTTCGGTAACTCGTTAGGAAACAGCTCAGGGAAGTTAGGCAATTTAAAATGTAATTTAAAATATTTTTTCCACAGGGTAGGTCTCTAAAAGAAACAATTTAATCTGTACCAGTAGTCCTGCTTATTTACTTAGAAGAGATTTATGCTTTCTTTCCTGCAGATTTGGTTCAGTAAAGCACTGGAAAGTAGTTTGGTATGAGAAATACCACTTCGTTGGTGATGACTTTTGAAGAAAGTCTTATTGTGGAAAATCTGGTCTGTCAAATAAAAACATTTCCACTCTGAGCCACTTTTCTTAGTAGCAGAGATGTGTTATAATCCAATAAAAATATTTTTAATATTTAGCAGTATACTGAAAGCAATGCACAGAAGCCATTATGTTCCACACTTTTAAATGCTCATTGAAGTAAGAGATTAATGGTCTCAGCCTCTAATATTAACAGCTTTTGCAATCAAGTCAAGCAATTCCATTTGTGGTCATTAGTTTCACTAATCACCGTTAAAATTTGGAAACAGCTAAATGTGTTTAAAATATGAGATGCATATTGAAATTACTGATACTATTGTTCAGATGGAAATTAGGAAGCCTCTATAATTACGCTCTTTGGCAATGTCCAAAAAATGGCTCTTAGATAAATCTCTTGCTGAAGAAATGTCCAAGGAATGGAAAGAAAATCTGTTGTCCAAATTGCTACTTACAATTACTGCTGCTGAGCATGGGACTTTTGCTAATACTGCAGCTTCTTAATGCAAGATCCTCAGAAAGAGATCAAGTCTATATTTTTCTGACAAAGAACAGTGTAATGTTATGTCACGTCTCCAACTGATCGCCTCTCTCCTTTTTCCATGCTGTAATATTCAAAGATGCCTTTCAAATCCCAGAGAAACTCCATTGCAACGAAATCTGTGACTGGAAACACATCTGCAATTCCTTAAATTAGACTTTTTTCTCACGTCCTTTGCTAGTTCCCTTTACCCACAGAAGTCCTTTCTTCTGATATAAATTAAAATAACATATTTATTTCCCAAGCATTAAGTTGATTTTATTAGATAAGGACCATCTCCTTAAACAGGTATGACTGAAGGCTCAGCAAATACAGGTCATGTTGAGGACAGTAGATTTCTGAGGTGAAGACTCACTGTGGCAGGTTTACATAAAAAACAGCAAAACAGGACTGTGACCTTTCTGGGGTTTCTAAGGAGTAACAATACAAAGACAGTACTCAGAAGGTATCTAAAGTGACATTTAAAGGTTCAACTGTTTAAACACCCAGGCTCCCATCATACTTGGGATAGTTCATGGATGCTTAGGATAAGTTTTTCAGTTTTTATACTTTTTCACTACAGAACACTTCAGAGTGAAAGAAAAAACTACCTCTACTTACCTCAGAGCTGAGAAAGACTCAAAGAAAAGTAAAAGCCTTATGGTTATTATATCCAGCTATCTCCCAGAACATCTGCCCCACTTACTTACACCAAAATATAAACTACAGATACCTGAAAAATCACCACTACCTCACATTTTCCTCACTGTCCCTCCTACCTCCTATGTTTACTTGTCCTTACTTTTTACTTAATAGAATGTTTTGAGGTATTTTTTAAACTCTTTTGTAAAACTTAAACTAACAAAGAGATTCTCTTAATTATTTGAAATTAAGTCTAACAATTATCAGGAAATCTAAGGAGGTCAAATGTTCTACTACTGCATTTTACTGAGGAATAATGGTATATCTAGGAAACTGGGTATTTAAGCACTTGCAGTATGCAAGGTTGACTTTACAGAGAAATGTTTCACAGACCTTTTAAATAACAGAAATATATGAAGCTACAAGACTCTCTACTACAAATTTATTTGAAACAGGCAAAAATGGTTCTCTTAGCCTTAGAACTGAAAATAATTTGCAGAATATACTTTCCAGAGAACTGAAATACAAAATATAGAATTTGCAGGATACAGGCATTCTGGATGTGAAGTCATCAGATTTTGAGTCAACTTTGGCTTATATTTCAGTGAGTGAGACTTCTGAAAATGGAAAACCAGCAAGTTTTCCCTTCAAGATAGTTCAAGTTAAGACAGTGCAAATATTGCATAAATGTTTGAACAAACATGATATGCCTACTAGCTTGAAAAAAACATTCAGACAGCTGATAAATATTTCCCACTTCTGTTGTGTTTATCTTTCCTTAGATAAAAAAGATTCCCTTACTCACATGAATACAAAGTGCCTCCTCAGAAACTGTAAGATTCCTGTGGTACAAACATTGACTACAGAGAAGAAACTGGCAGTGAGTCCACCGTTGTGAAGGTTTAAACTGAAACAGATGTTTAACAACAAAGCATTATTGCTTTCATTATGTCTGTTTCTCTGCCTGTTCCTGTTAGGCTTAACAATCTGTTGCCATTTTACAAGAAAAAAAAAACAAAAAACATGAGGGTTTTTAGTATCAGCTGTAGTAAGTTTGCAGCTTACAGGCATGCTGAAAAGCCTCCTAAAATTCATTAGGATTTGTTTCTGAATTATTTAAGAACATACATTCTTTTAGTCACATTTAAAAATAGTAATGAAAATGAATTAATGATCTACAGAACCATGAATTTACACCTCAAATCTTAAAAGCATTTTGACATCATACTTTCATATTTAGGAGCAGGGAGCCATATTTTATCCTATAATGCTTGTGCAAGAATATTTAAGTGTATGTAACTGAATTGTAATAATTTTCACTTTAGTGATTGCAGGACTGTAAGGTATTTTCTGTTAACTGGAACAGAAAAAAATCTGGCATGTTGCTGACATTTCTAAGACACGCCTTTGCATGGAATGTGATTTAAGTGATATTCTGGATTATTATCTGGAATTCTGAGAAGTTTTCACATTGCTTTATTTCAGTCCCTTTTATTACAAAATAATTCAAACTCCAATCAATGCTACAAGTTCACAACCAAGAAAGTTTTGTCAAAACCCAAAAGTTCACCAAAACAGATTCTTGTTATGTTTTCTTAAAAACCCCTAGGAATGTAAGGATTATAATCACCACCATCCTCCTGAGATATTTTTTTATACTTACTGGGGATAGGCAATCCTTTGGTTAATGGAATATATGTGGGAACTTTGACTGTGGGCAAGTCTTTTGAGTGAGAGCTGGATTATAAACAAAGCATTGGTAAAATTGCCTGCAGCTGAGAGGGTGCAGAACACAAGTCTGACTTTCCAGATAGCACATTTATCCCATAATCAAGCACATAAAAGGAAAGTGATACCCCCTCTTCCCCTTCTCTGGAAATTGTTTTACAAGGAAAAAGCCAGATACACCTACGCAAAAGAGAGCCCATGCCAAAATGGCAGTTTCATGATGCGGACTGCGATCTCACACATATACTGAACTCAGAACTCCAGGTGCCTAAGACATCCAAAACAATTGAGAGAAGCCCTTCCTTTACGTGCCGTTGTGAAGATTTCACAACTACTCCAAAGCGTGTGTTTCCTGGGAGTCCCAGCATAGTCATTTAGTTATCCATGTTCACTCTGTGGCAAACTCAGATTCTTACTTTAAGCACTGCTGAAACCAGGTATCTGAAAGTAGGCAGCTGTCTGTGGAATTTGAATGCAAGTTTTAGCTGTAGAAAGTTAAGGATAGTGTTAGTCCTACCCAGCTACAGAAATTTACAGTGTAAGTACGTACATCTCTGCTATTCATGCTGTCCCATTGCTCATGCCAGGTTCTTCAACAGAGGATGTCTAACACGCACTTGACAGAAGACTTTTTGCCCCAAATGACATGAAATCAACCCTTCAGGTTATGATTCCTATTATCTAACTTTAGCCATCTAGAAAATACCTCCCAGGCTAAGCTATCTGTCAAAACTGCCTATAATCAATGAGGTAAGATAACTTCAAATATAGTTTATTTCACCTGTTCTAGTCACTCTTTCAGTCTGAGATAATAACCAACTATTAGAAATGCTCCCCTCCACTGACAGAGATGAACCATATAAAATAACGTTTACAGAAAATGAACCATATTATTAACTTCTGATACTAGGTGAGATACTGAGTAAACAAGTACATGTATTTGAGCCTGATTTCACAAAATCACAGAATGGTTGAGATTGGAAGGCACCTCTGGAGGTCATCTGGTCCAACCTTTGCCCTGCTCAAGCAGGTTGCCCATGACTATGTCTGAACAGCTTTTGAGTATTTCCAAGGATGGAAATGATGGATTCATCCCAGGATGGATTTTAAGAGGTATATTACATGTAATAATTTCATTTTGAAATGATAGTTATAAAAGATACTAGATTTATTTGCTTTTTGGAGAATCAACTGCAACATCATTCTGTATTACTATCAATGGCATTAACACATATTTCTTCTAAGATGGACACAAATCATTTGAATTACTCTTAGGAACAAACACATTGCCCTTGCCAGAAAAAACCTGTCAAATAATGATGATGACTTGTTTTAGTGATTGGAGTAAATAAAAAAAAAAAGAAAAAAAGAAAAGGAGATAAATGAGTTCATGACATTGAAGTTTTTTTTCTTGCTTTTCTTGTCTGAAGAAATCACTATGGAATCTTCTATACTTTCTTCTTCCCATATACTTCTGGTAAATTTTTTACTTAAAATTGTGTGAGTTATACCATTGGGACTATTTGTCAAGAAAAGAATGTTCTTTAAAAACCCACAGGTTTAGTCTAACAGAAATAAAACATAAGAAGTAATTATGCTGAAAGAACATTAATGCTGTGATGCTGAGAAAGCTATCTAACAGCCTTTTTAAACAGATGCTCTGTCAGAAATTAAAAGCATTGTACTTTTTAACTAGGTAGGATTGAAGATCTCAGTGAATATCACAGGTTGCTTAAATTTCTCCACTAATTCTTCCCATGTGGATTCACGAAAAATGTTGAAATAAATATATTAATATAATTTACATAACAGAATAAAATATTATGATGATGTTTAAGATTAAATTTTCAACAAATTCATATTTTCTTGAGGCTGAACTTTCCCCCTTTTAAGCAGGTTGCAAAACATATTTTCCTTTAGTGAAAATAAATAATTGTAATTTCAATTGAATCCATTAGGCCTTTATAGCTGAGCAGTCACCTTCCTGATTCAAGTTCTTTCTCATAGAGGATTTGGCAAGCAAATTACCTACCATTCTCAAGTGAAAAAGTCTTATTCATCGTTCAGAATGGTACCATGAACACTGGTCTATATTTTGCATATGAAAAGATACACATTACATGTGGCATAGAGAGCTCGTCCAAGACTACTGCTCCTTCATCATTAGAATGAAAGTTGATAAACTATTTCATGATATATTATTCTGTTGATCAATTAGAGGAATTAATTCTTTCAGAAGCAATTAAATACTTGCAAATAGAGGGGGACAGTGTCAGTTCAGATTCAATACGTGACTAAATCTCATCATGACATGAAAGCCTATCATTGCTTTCTCAGCAAGTACCTAGTTAAGATACAGCTTGATGTTTGAAGTCTCCCAAAGGTAAGGAAACAAAGTAGTAGAAAATCATAAATCATAAAATAGCATTAGACGTACATGCTCTCAGTAGCCCACAGCACAGATTACAATTAGTTTTCACTGAACTGCTTCACAGAATTAATTACTAGCACATCAGAGCAAAACTATTACTCAGTCTGAGAATAGTTTCTTAATGCCAGTGGCTATTTTGTGTTGCTGGGAAAAACAGGTAAGAGGAAAATGCACAGAGGTAGATCAACACAATTTTATGTAAAAAAGGGTTTCCCAAATGTTCTGCCCTTTATCTTGGCTTTTTTGTTACCCACCCTTCTGTCAGCACATCTGTTTTCAGTCCCATCACTATCACCTACTTCATGCATAATTTTCTACTGAGTTAACCCAATAATTTCAAACTCATTAATACAATAACATTTTACCTAGGAGAAGGATTACTCTGCTATGGGATGCTGATTTTTGTTCAGTCTGTTTCTGCTGCTATTAGTTCAAGTGTTGCTTTAGTCTTCACTTAGGTCCATACAGAAGGGCTCTCTGTGTTAGGCTGCACATTCAGCCCATGCTAGCTGTAAAGCCTGGAAGTATATGCATTTGTACTCTGTTCATGTTCACTCACAAGAGGTCATCCTCTTTACAGAGAAGACACAGTAAGTGTCACTTAATTGTTGATCATCCGGTGTCCTCCCACAGTTTCTTCCCATCCTCTGACTGGAACAGGAGACCTCTCTTACCTGTCTTACCTTAATGCATTGGGAATTCACATCAAAGTTTCCACTAGGCAGTGTTCTGATCACATTTACAGAAAGACAAATAAGATAGTCAAGCAAATTAACAGCAGGTACGAATAGATAAATTCCAGCCTCTTCAGACCAGTTTTAAGGGATTTTTAAAATCAGAATGGCTGAAATGAGAATGATTACAGCAGTCTACTCACTTCAAAGTCCTTAGAGTGAGGCAAACTCACCCAGCTTATTATCTGAGCTTCAGGCTCAATTGTTATTATTTGAGCTTCAGACTAAGAGGGAAAGAAACTAGCTGTCAACAGCAGTTCTCCTTACTCTCTTATAGAACACATTAAAATGTGTTCTATAATTTTAATGTAGTTTTGTGTTTTGTTTTAGCAACAGCATCTGATATGAAGCTATGAGAATTTTGATCTTACAAACCCATGACATTTTTACTGTTGATGTTCTAAAAGCCCCACACAGGTCAATATCACATCTCACATGGAGAAAAATATATGAAAAGTTAAGCATTAAAAGGCTTTAAAAAGATAAATATATTAAATAGTGTGTGAATAGTATATAGCATTACATTTTTTTCCTCCATAAAATTCCACTAACCCAGGAAATTAAAGAGCCAATATGTCCTACTAGTTATTGGTTTTTGAGGAACTAATTATGTGGCTGGGGTGGACTGTTATTTTGAATTCATTCTTCTATATTGTTGGACCCTAAAAAATAAATTACAGGGATCTTTGGATATGTGATAGTACACAAGAAGCTTAGAACCTTACAGTGGGTTCTACACAGTTTCAGAAGCATACTTTTTCAGACATAGGTAGGACCAACACTTCTGGTGTTGATTACAGAGAACACATACTTTAAATGCATGATCTTTGACTTCTTCCTATCTGACAGGAATGGTTACTGAAAATATAACTGCCAAGAAAGTATGTTTCATAGATATGCTGCTCTATCTCTCAGAATGAGTGACATATTCTTATTAAGGAAAATTCTTGTCTACATTTGTGCTTTTTTTTCTACTCAAATATCTGCAAATCATTTTAAAAGCATCTGTAAGCTTTTGCTTTGGTTAATTATCTTTACTTCAAGATTCACAAGATTAAAATGTGGAATATAACTCAGAACAGATATGAGTATTTTCATCTGGAAAAAGAACAGAGCATGAAATTGGTTAATACAAGACAGCTAAGTTAATTAGAACTGTTGTCAATACTTTTTCTTCTAAGAAACTAACAGCACACTAACAGTCTAATTATTTGTACTGTAACTCTGCTGAAATTTTATATAGGACACACAGGCATATGGTAAACTCACATTTTTTTCCTTTAAAGGCAAAAGTCAGGTTTTTTTTCTTTAAAGGAGAAGAACCCAGCTGCTTAACATCAGAGAAGTCAAGCTGACTACCGAATGAGAGATTTGAGCATGTGGGACCAAGACTTGCTCAAGGGCTCAACAAAAAAACCCCACAACTTTGGTGATAAAACACTCTCTTCTAGAAAGTACATCAAAAGTCTCCAAAAGAGACAAAAGACAATATGACAAATATTAATTCAATTCTGCTGTAAATACTAGAATATTATTTCTGATAGTTCTGGAGTGGGAATCAAGACTAGAATGTCAATAATTATATAAGAAAGAAGGCCTATCATACTGCTGAAATTGCCAGTACTGCATAAATGCTTTGCACAGTTTTGTTGACTAGGAAAATGTATTTTGGCCCTTTACAATCAATATGAACTATTTATTTTACATTTATAGAGGAAGAGAGATAAATATATTTTGATTAAAAAACAACCTGATTTTCAAATATAGGTTTGCAAGCTCCAGAGAATAAGTGACCAAACTAAAAGAAACCTCCTATGTTGCTCATTCCTGTTGCTGTAGGGTTAGGTTAACCTCATGCCTCTGTGTAGCCAGGGTGCAGGTCTGACAGGTTTTCTGGCCGGCTAGCAGCTTGCTTGGGGTGGTCCCACTCATATACACTGGGCTGGAGGTGCCGTCTTTACCCTTCGGAACCAGGGCTGCCCTGTAACTCAGGACCTGACTGGCATGGCAGGGCTGGAGCCCCTTTGGTCACGGCTTTCCATGCCCATCCAAATGTGCCCAGAGTGCCAGCCCCAGTGCTACCTGTCCTGCTGCATCCCCAGCTTCATCAGGCATCCTGGACCCATTACACCCTGGAGGTAAGAGAAGCAGCAGAAGTTTCTGGTCTATTTAGCAAGGGGCTTCCATGTACTGGTGTCTATGAATCGGGGGATAAAGTGCTATCTAGATCAGTTTACTGGCCCGTGTCTCCTTTCTCAGGAGGCTACTGTTTCTTCCCTCAGTTGGTGTCCCTTGTACATCAGACCAAGGTCTGCAGTAGCTTTTTACATCCAGCTTCTAAAATCTGGAAGTCTGTGGCCCCTGCTTTTGTGTCACATGATATTCTCTTCCAAGAGAGGAACTAGTTCAATTTGATTTAAAAATCAAGGAGAAAGTAATGTTAGTAAATTACATCCATTTCTGAAGCGGGAAGAAGTCTTCCACTACTTAAATAGCAGAAGAAAATCCTTGTTGCCTAGGAGGTATGTGCTAACCTGTAGACTTGATCAGAAAAAAAGTGCAGATGAAATGAAATGTAAACATATCATTACAGACTCAAACCCTCTTTTCTCAGTTGTGTGCTGGTTTTAATTTCTTTCATTTGAGTTATTTTGAAACAGGAGTTTCAGGGGGTTTTTTGTATCATCAGAAGTAATCCAGTGTCAATGCACTGAGCCCTTCTATGTGAAACCATCCTGACAGATCTGTGGCAGAATCAGGTCTTAATATTAGAAATTGCTCGTGGGAAAACCAGTTAAGTGTTTTACTTAACCTGTAAAATAGCTAGCTTTATACAAATAGCAAGTAATGATCAGGAGAGGAAGTAATTTAGCAGTGAAAACTGAGGAAACTATTTCTGCTAGAATTGGTTTTGATTGCTTGGACTCTTTTGGTCTACACTATGTAGACAAAGTTTGAATTTTTTACTACGTATTTTTGATAAGCAAAGGCAGCATCTCCTGTAGAGAAAGATGGTAGACCTATCTGTATAAATAATATATATTACCTATGGAGGGGAGCAACTAAAAATCCTAAAGGCTTTTGTATGTTCACTCAGTGTATACTGTAGGCCTGACCTTCATGGCTGCACATGAAGGAGTAACCTTTTATGTAAAAAAGTGAGTGGACCAAGCTGTTTGAGGCTAAAAAGAGGTCAATTCTGGATTACTTAAATCAGGTAGGGTAAACAATTATACCATAAATCCAAAGTCCAATGAAAAAAGGTCAGTTTGGGATCAGGCCAAGAATAGGGTTCCAGGGTCAGCTATAATGAAGAACTTCAGACATAGTATCTACAAATTAATATAGCTAACTACAGTTGCTGAACTATGCCTGGCACACATTTCACCTCTTTCACCTCAAGCCCTGTTTGGGGTGAAAAAATTTGTAGGGACCTGCAGGAGATATATGCATCCAGAAGTGTCTGTTGCTTCATGGTTTTTTAGTCGGTTTAATAAAATATTTTATTTTCTTTACAGATTCAGGATCTTTAAAGGGTACATGCTGCTGTACTCCTTGTGAAAGGAGTATTACTATTACAGCTCATTATTGGTGGCTCTACAGCTTTTTTTCCTGGTGGGGAGCTCAACAGAAAATTTTGTAGCAGATGCATGTATCCATATGTGTGTATTATGCAACAGGTTTAAGAGAAGAACAATCAAAACAAGAACAGTATGGGTTATGCATAATATTAGAAAACAAAACCAAAGCCCCAGCCATTATTTTGAAAGAGACCTCGTAACAGTCTCCTGCAGACCTTGTTTGATGCTTACTCTAAGCATGGAAACACCACATGTCCTTTCCCACAAGTTTAGGAAGACCCAGCAAAATCCCCATTAAGGGCTACTGCGGAGGTGCATGGATACACAACAACCCTATAAGGAATTTAAGAGTTGGTTTAGAAAAATAGGAAACATGGTTATTACATAATATTTCTTTATTACCTGCTACTTCCATTGCACTCTATCCACTGCAGGTCAGTGAACTCAGAATCACAAAGAAAACCTAAGGGAGTTCCTGTGCGGATGGATTCCACTCTCCAGAGCATGAGTAGCCCCTGCCATGATGACAGGTGCCTGTGTCCACATGCTAAAACCAATGCTGGAGGGGAACATTCTTTGTGCTGAGGGTGGTGAGATACTGGAGCAGGTTGCCCAGAGAAGCTGTAGATGCTCCATTCCTGGAAGTGTTCAAGGTCAGATTGGACAGGGCTTTGAGCTACCTGATCTAGTGAAAGATGTCCCTGCCCACAGCAGGGGACTAGGAACTAGATGTTTTTTAAAGGTCCTTTCCAAATCAAAACACACTATGATTCTATTATATGACCTTATGCTAAAGGAAAGGAGTTTATGCCAGTGATAACCTTACATTATCATTGCATAAGCTTCTGGATGTAATTGGTTATCTGGTCCTTTGAGCCTACCCATTTGAGACAGTATCACATAAATAGCCTGTGAATTAGAATGAAAGTGCAGCCTTTTGTGCTTCCTATATTCAGGAAGAGACTGGGAGATTGACTGGTCTTTGCAATCTCAGCATAGTAATATTTAATATTCTTTCCCTTGCTTTTGTCCTGGCAGTGGCACTTCATTAGAAGTGATTATGATCCAAAAAATCAGAAGGCTAATTTCAAGAGAAGCAGGAAGAAAGTAAAGGCTGAAATTCCCAAACTTGTATGTTAAATTACAAAGTCAGTGTGGGGATGGAGAAGTGATTAAGTAAGCCTTTTTTTTTTCAAAAAAGGTAACCTAGTGGTATATTTTTGGACTGCTGGTTCAGTTCTATTGACTTTATTTTCTTTGTAAATCAAATAGGGAATAACACCACTGTATAACAAATCAGTTCCAGAGAAGAGTCAGGAGAACAATACACAAGAAATCTTCCCTCACAGCAGGGACTGCATTTGCTGCTGCTGTAGTTTAGCTCCTTCGACTAAAGAGTTAGCTGGCTCTTGTTATTTTTCTGCTGTTGTTGCTCTTTCTCAAACTGGGCTGACAGCTCGGTTTCCATTGTCTATGTCTTTTCCTGCTGAGAAGCTCAGTAAAATGGTCCAAAAATTGTATTGGCTATGCTATGGGTCAAAAGTTGTCTATTGATAACTAGTACTTGATCTTAAAAACACGACCAAAATGGAATGTCAACTGTATTTCCACACCCTAGAAAGTCACTGAAGACAAGCAAAGAGAGACAACCGCAGAAGAATCTAAAAAGGTCTCGGAAAAATTATTTCTGTAATTTAATGAGCTTTAATAACAATGCAAGACTTCTGGCATGATATAAAAAAAATGATCTTACAACATTTAAATGAACATTCTCTGCTTTCCTCGTTGAAACCCTAGTCTGTAGCTCTGAGATCTCTAACAGAAGGGGGAAAATACATTGTTCTGTTCAATTTCTACTACCCAGCATCTGAAAGCAACAACTTAACTGTGTTACCATAAGCCTTTATCTACCACTCTCATTTTCAAAGACGAACTCTCTTTCGTTGCTGTTTCCATAGTACATGTACAGTACTCAGGGTACCACATAAACCAGTAGTCTGTAAATAGCTCATAGACACTTTTCAAAACCTGACAACTATTAGGCAGCTTACTGTAATGCCCATCATGCTGACATTGGGATTGTAATCCTAACTCTTGCTGTACCCATTTGCCTCTTACCTTATACTCAAGATTGAAAACATGATCAGCACTGATTATGTAGTTATGCAGTGCCTGGCACACTCTGTATTGTATGATTGTGACAGATGATGACATCAAGTGATTTGTCCTCCACAATGATTACGAGGTGATGAATTCTCAAATATTGGTCTTTCATAAAACCCCTAGAGATGCTGTCTTAAGACCGCTATCATATTCTAGAATGTATGTATCCTAGGCACTACATTAACATTCACTGAATGCCTTGCTTGATAGCAACCACAACATTACTTTAAACAAGCCATCATTCTTACTTTACTGTTCTCTCAGATGTCTGATGGATGAGCAGGGGATGCCACTATGGTCTTTTAAAGCATTTGTTCTCTCCTGTCACCTAGCTAATTCAAATTCATTTCAGTCTTGCTTGGGAAAACTGCTGCACAGAAACCAACATTAATTTCCCATTATTTTGAATCATTAGGTGGTATCTGAAAATAACCCTGATGAAGCCCAGTGGTCGAAGCCGTGCTGACATTGGCCCTCTACTTCCGTCTTCTGTTTAAATATGGGAATCTCAGTTTGCTGAGTTTCACATTAATTTGGTTTTCCATTTCTACGATGAGTTTAGTCTTTTAATGAGCAATCCATTTGCAGAATGCTGTATAAAACACCTTATTTGCCCTCAAAAGTACCATTGAATAAAACATGATCCACAACATATAGTTCAGGGAGATGTGTTGCATTACATTGTTACTTTTCAGCGGGACAAGAATTTCACGATGACAATTAAATACAAGCTAAAAAGAAGTATTTCTTTTAGCAGATAACTTACAAAGCTATGAATTTGTTCTGCTCTCCACTGCTAAAATGTAAACATAAAAATATGGTCTCAAATTTTCATCTTGAATATTGAACTATTGCATAAGGTTCTCCTTTGTTCTATGCTATGTTAATTTAGGCTTGCATTTGAATTGAAGCTTCTATCTTCTTGTGCCCATGGTAATAATGGAGGGTTAAGCAGTTGGGATTGACTCCAGAATCAGGCAGCTGTCTCCTGGGGTTTTCAGGGCTGCAAATGATTCCCTGATCTAGGGAATCACTGCAACCTCTGAGCCCTCTGTCTATTTCTGTATTTTTTTTTCCTCCCAGAATTGTTCCTCTCCACATAGCCATAGTACTGACTGAACAGGTGTGCAGACCAGCATTTCTCCCTGCCCCACCCAAAAAAGAGGCAGAAACCTCCTGTGGAAAACAAAAAAAATCCACATATTTAATTCCAGTAAAATAAAATTCAAAGATATGACCAAAATGAGTAATATATATAAAGATATAATTTGATATTGTGTGACAACTGGTAAGTTTCACATATGGTTTGACTGCTAGTGAATATAATGTCAGGTCCCATGACGATATAATGCCACAAAGCGAAGGTGATGAGTTATTAATATTATTTATATTGTAGATTCTTTGCTTCATGTTAATTCTACTTTTAGCAATGAAGTCCAAACATTTTTATTTACCACAGTAAAAATTATGTAGTAGTTAAACAAGATAGTTGAAATAGATTTCAAACATGCTAAACTGGTAATTTTGATAAAGGTACTATGAATGTTCTCAAAATCAGTTGATAGATTTGAACCACTTGAAAGATTTAGATATTAAATCAACAGTTTACAATGGAAAAATTAAATTACTCCATATAAAGATTTCTCAGTCAGCTGCATTACAGTGCTTGTGTCTATAAATGGATTCCCTGTAAAATTTGGTACATCTTCTTAGTGATCTAAACAGGTTATAATGGTCCTCCTGTTTTGCTGTTGATTATCAGCTGAACTCCAGTAATATTAAGAATATTCAGCTATTTCTGTCATCTTTAGGATTAATTAGTTGTCAGGAATTGTGACAGTGGTTTCATGGCTCACATGCTTAGTGCATAGCCTGGAGAGCACAGAGAAAGGGCAAGAATATAACAATTTCAAGTAAGAGTTCCCCAGAAAATTCTCCTGCATTTCTCCAGCATTTTACAGCACAGCTCAGCTCAGCTCCAAAGCCTGAAGTGGATCTTTTATTTAGTAGTCCTGAAAATTATTTTTTCTTCCATGGATGCAACCTTCAGCTTTTTTGACACTCACAAACTTTTAGCATCTGAAGTTGCCTGTGACAGCTTAATCATGTAGTGTGAAGAATCATTTCCTTTGACTTGTTTGGAGTGTTCCTGAAGTTTCCCTCAAAGACCCCTAGTGGACCCTTTTTGTAAATGTCATTAAACTGGCAGTGGGCAGTGCCCTGATAAAGTAAAGGGAGTTGGAAATTTTCCCTGGTTACATGTGAAATCAAAACTAACCCTGCTTGTCAAAGTAAGTGATTCCCAGGCTATTAGTTGTGATCCATAAAAACACACTAATCCTTACATCTTGAACAAAAAGTTCTGCTTCATACCTACTTCAATGAACCTGAAATTCACTTTGATAATCAGTGAAGTGATACTTCTGAAAAATCTTAAAGACAGAGAGACTAATAGGAAGGGTCCAAACAAGACCAAACATCTTTTGATGTTGCAGACTAGTGCTAGCAACATGTGCTAGTCCCTGTTCAACAAGCGTGAAAACCTCTTCCTGCTTCAGAAAACTTGATGGAAATGAAAAATTCATATGCAGCACCGGAAATTTATAGAAAAAGGAAAAGATCAAGGAATCTGTTTCTACAAATACTGAGTTGTGAGAAAACAGTATAAAAAGACAAATTCCTCACAAAACATTCCAGCCTTTTTCATCTGTAATATACATAGCCTAGAAACTAGCAGCAGTATTAGCTTTAAGAGGCTGAGACAATATCTTTTCTATTCTTCTTTTATCAGTCATGCTTGATAAGTAAATGCAATAAACTGACTTTAGAAATTTTTTAATCTCTTACCTTGTTTTACACTCTTGTGCATTTCTTTCCTCTCCTATTGTTTCTGTGCCATAATTACATTTTTCCCATTATTTCCTTTTAATTCTCCCTTCTTCATACTTAGAAAGATGTATTTTTTCCTTTACCCTTCTCAGCATTCATCTTTGACTCATTTCTTCAGTACATGTTTTTCCTCTTTACCTCCTTCTTTCCTCAGCTAGCTGCTGTTACAAATTTCATCTCTCTCTCTCTAATAATTAATACATATATAGTGCTTCATAGTAGTGAAAATATCCATCTTCTTGCCTGGAAGAGTGGAAAAATTCAATCAATCCACAAAAATAACAGGAGTGAGAACTGCAGGCACTGGAGATTCATGCCAGTCATTACTAACTTTTTTCCCCATGTCTGCAGATACGTCCCTCTTTGTAGCCAAAGATATTATCAGTTTTTGAGAACAGGAGTTGGCTGATATGCAGACAGCTGTCTAAGAGCTGAAAGGAGGCATGTTTTGAGTCCTGTTAATGGCAACTGAATCACCCAATGCAATCCAGTCCTGATTTTTCCTTGTATTTCAAAGAAACCAGCCACACAACAACCTGATATGGGTGACTGCAGAAATTCATGACCTATAGAAGTCTCTGAATTTGTAAAAAATTTCATGATGATTGGTCTGTTAGACCTACAGTCAGCTTTAATTATCATGAGCACTGAATAGCTAAAGAACACTCACTAGGCAATTAAAGAAAGAAAATTATGCTAAAAATCTGTGGTCCTTTTTTCCCAAAGAAATACTTTACTGATCTATAGCAACTCCTGAATCAAGGCAGACTTCTTTAATGCTTTAAGAGGTGGTGAAATGAAATGGGTTTGGCAGTTTCCCTAACAATACTTATCACTGCAGTGGGGAAAGTATTCAGGCAAACACAATCAATTTTTATGGATTTTGATGAAAATAAAGGCATGTTTTAGGCAGTACGAGTTTAAAGTATTTCTAATGTAAGGTTTGTACTGCAGGTTAGCTATATACATCAGTAACCTCCAGTATTTCTGGCTCAGGAGGGTGCTAGAAAATTTTGTCAATGCCGTTCAGTGTTTTCTGAAGAAGTCTTGGCATTTAGACTTTTATACTAATCTATTTTTGTATTCAATAGAGAAAAATGTGAGTTTTCAGGAGCTGCTTTAGTATAACATGGGTAATACCTTTGATGGTGAATAGGACACTAAATTAGAGGTAGAGGTTTATACTGCAAGTACCTACTTTTGATCAAATAAGTCTCACACAAAATATCTGCACCATTGGTAAGCAGTCACCCTTCCTTTACATTTGTCATCTTATCAGCTTATCTGTCATTTTACTGTCAATCATTAAATGTCATCAGTGCAACACTCCACTGTCAACTTAACATTGATTAGCCTGAACAATTTCATATCGGCAGCAAAAATTATCACTTCACAATTCCCAAATATTTTGTGAATATGTTGAACTATGCAGAAGACCTTGTTCCTTTGAACTCCCAAGGCAATTTTTCAGAATACAAGAACTTAAACTTAACTTCCACAGCTGACATAACTGAAATTGTTAGGGCAGCTTGCTATCTGAGTGCTCTGGTCACAAGACAGTCTTTCACATTTTGAAGGATCTATACTACCCATTACACAAGGGTAATTCTACTTAAAAAAGAGTAAGTCTTTCCCTACAATCAGTGCTTCAATGAATAATAAATGTCACATTCATCTTCACAAACTAGTTCCTCAGATGTAACACTAAGAAACAATCCTTGAAGTGTACATTTGGGGAAGTCTAGTTGAGTTTCTAGTCATACATATTAATACTGCACATGCTGCTGTGTATTATTCAACACTTCATAAATGGCATTACATCTTTTAGACTATTTTGCAATTCTAAAAGATAGTAATAAACCATCAGCTTTCACTTAGAAACTTCTCATATAGAACATTTCCTTCTTAATTGAGGACAGATCAACTATCTTTTAAATTTTAGAAAACCACATGGTTATAGTTAGCAATTGTGATTAAACTATTGTTGAACAGGATACCAGACAATTCATCACCTCCTATCAGTATGATTCATAGAGCTGTGTAAGTATGAAGACAGCTTATCTGCATTTGGACTAGTGTCTGAATGTAATGGTGAAACAGCAAAACTGTCTTTACATGCTCCACAACACACAAGACCCAAGACCCAAACATACAGGAATTCAGTAACACCTTCACAAACCATAGGTGTGGCCTCAATATAAGCATATACTGGCTGGTCAGTAGAGTTACTGTGTGATAAACTGGCACTGAATTTGCATTTTGGTGGATTAAGTGCTAGTAAGATGAGCACTTTAGGTGAACGAACTGCAGCAGTGGCTTCAAGTGAAATGTCACCTACACTGCAGCAAATCATCTCATTCTATGCTGCTGTATAAATTCCAAGACTCATTTACCCCTTCATGGTTCCACATGAAGACTACATACTTGGGCCCTATCTAGCTGAAGTGGAGTTTCCATCTCATGAAGATGTTATAAAAGTGCAGATCAGCTTTTGCTTGAAACAATAGCCAAACATTTAGGACTATATCACAAATGAGTGTCACAAACCACCTTTAAAGAAAAAACTCTGAGAATACCACGCTTTCCAAAATTCCACTGCAGCCAGCCCACATAACCCAAAGCAAAGGTATGATTTTACTTTGTGGTTCCTAAAGCAGGTGCCTTCAATACTATCACTGGGCTAAGGCAAATATGTCCCCTTCATGATGTATCTACTGTATGACTTTATGAGAACGTTATTATCGCAGTGTATTCTGCCTAAATCATACCTGCAAATAAATTTAGGTGAAAATTAGTTAAGCATAATGTTAGCATCCCCTACTACAGTGAATTTCACTTTTAGTGAAGAAGAAAAGTTACATGCATTATTCCTGAAAGCCTTTAAAGACAGATTTTAAACTAGAACTTGCATTTTTTTTTTAGCTCAAATTCTTGCAAAAGTGTGCAGGATTGTAAACTATTACCTACATCTTTACAACTACATATTCTACATTTTCAAGTTTTTCATGTCAGCGTTTTCAGGATTCTCAGTGATATTCAAGTTTGCCTTCAGAGTAATTAATTATTGTTCCTTTATATCTACTTCAACAGGCTAAAAAAATGATAGGAGGTCCTGGAATCCATTGTAAATTTAGAAGTGAGCCTACCATTCTACCCTTGCCTACAGCAATCCTGGGTTTAATTCATACTATGGAGTCTGTCAAATTAGTATAATGATAAGCTTTTAATAAGTGAATGCTAAATCACATGTCAAGTCCCTTTTTTATCATCATTGTAGATACAATACAAAAGGTAGACTAGCCAAGCTGTCAGAACCTTTGATGACTTCATATATATTCAATTCTAACACAGACGTATCACAGTCCCCATGGTACTGATAGTGATCTCCAAATAATCATTATTTAAGGTACTTCCAACATTTCTATACTGATACAATCTCTCAAGAATCTGAGTTATTATAAAGCTATCTACAGGTTTCTTTGCCTGTAGATCAGAAGGGCTGTCACTGCAAGATCAGAGTATGAGAACTTACAAAAAGCCACACAAACTCATGCCTCTTCTTGTTTTTACACTCTATTGATGACAAGAATGTATCAGGAGTTTTTCTAGACATTTTTCTTAAGTGAAACACATTTTGTACAAACACTCCACACTTTCTATGATACATGGCTTTGAGAGGTAGATAGTTTTTTATAACTATTTCTCTATGTTCTGTGTTCTCTTATTTTTCAATGTTTCTGCTGTTTTCAACTTTCAGAGGTTAATATATTATGTAATAATGCCTTTCAGACTCTTGTCTTACTTTATAGAAATGTACAGAGTAATTGCAAGTGAAAATCCATAGCTCTCAGAGAATCATTAGCAATTACTAAGCCTTTTCACAGGGAGCAGTAACGACAAAGCATACGAATTAGTGATCCTATATATAACTTGAGCTGAGCAAACAAAATATTTTTCCTAATATTATTCCAGCATTTAAAGTCCACCTTAAAGTCCGTCTTTGTGAAAAATTATACTGCCTCTCATGCCTGCAACAGCCCTGAAAATTCCATATTGCTTAAATACTTCTCTAATCACTCAAGGAAGAATAATACAAACAAATCAACTATTGACAGAGAAAACTTTGTCACAGCAATATTGTTTTGCTAGTAGTTTGATCTGCTGATCAGATTTAAGATGTGTATACACACAGACTCTGCATATATGTTCACACATACACAAGTCATTATTTACATTTTCAGCTAGTAGACATGCCTTTCTCAAGCAGATGTTTTCCATTTTCCAATAGTCACTGAAAAAAATCACCACATTTGCATTTACTGTACTGTTGCCATGAAGAAGATATAATTAAAATCTTGAAGACAACAAACACATCCTGTCCTTACCTTTGACTTCCAACCTGTTTAAAATGTCCCAGTGCAACTCTGAGACTGTCTACAGAGACCTCAGACCAGGTGCAAAGGGAGTGGATCCCACAGATTTTGCCAGAATTGTATGCACAGAGATGACTGAAAGCATCTTGGTTCCAGGGAAGCAAGCCATAGTGCTGGACATCTGGTTTCTGCAGAAAATATCTACTTAGGTCTTTGAAATTTCATTGATGGGAAAAAAGAATCCTGATTCCTATAGTTACTTTCATGAACATAGATTTTGTAAAATGCATTGTAGTTAATATGCTTAAAAAGAACATTGGGATAGGCTTAGCATTCAATCTGCTTTTTACACTAGTTAAAATTAAGTCTGTCGGAGTAGAAGCACACATACATAGATCTTTTATGAACCTGGTAGCAGTTCTAGCGATTGGCAGAAAGATCAGATGACAATCATAGAAAGGTAATGATTTCACTTGTTTATCAAGTCGATATGCATCGGATCATATGTCTGAGAAACAAGATGAATGAAAAGATATTTAACATTAATAGATATTACTGGCACTTGGTTCAGTCTCTTTAGTGTGTCCCAAATAACTGTTTCTAGAGGATCAGTGATTTAACGAGCAGTTTGATTGTCTGGTTTGCAGTCAAGATTCAGTTCTAGTTATCTGATGCGCAGTCTTGAGCAACAAAAAGAACTGTGTATTTAAACTGCTATGTAAGAAAAAAGAAGTTTTATGTTATTTATATATAATAAGAGTCTTTTCCCTCTACATTGCAGAGGCAGACTTTTGACCTGTGGTCTAGCTCTCAATTTTTAATTACACAGTTGAAAAAAACAGTTTCTTTCACTCAAAGGCAAAAAGGTTAAGGTGACTTAATTAATTTGTAATTACTTTGTGAATAGAAGGTATCTAGTACTATAAAGCTTTTTTGTAGTAGTTGAAAGCATTTACATATTTAAAAGCTGAAAGTTAAATTCCTTGATGTTTAACTAGAAAGAAAATTAAAATTGTTAACAGAACACAATTGACAGGAATGCTGTAAAAAGTGTATCATTTTAAATTAATCAACAGTCTATTTCTTCCTAAAATAGAATTTTCAACTTAAAAAGAACTGTTGAGCAACCTGGAGGAGTCACAATCAGGTCAGATGAAGTAATCAGAAAAAAATCAGATCAGTAAAAGTACCCTTTATGTCTTTAAAAGTTATTGAACATTTGAATCTTTGAATTTAAGCAAAGATAAAAATCGTAAGAAACAACAATTAGACAAAGTTATGGGAAGAAATAAAAAATAGGGATAGTTATTACACTTTAATCAAATATAATGCAGAGGTGTGAATGTGAAAAGAATAACGGAGAATGCATTCAAATAATTTAGAAGAAATTAGACTGTTAAAGAAAGTAGAAGGAAACATAGGATCCTAGGTGGGAAGATACTTGGTTGTCTCTGCAGAAATGAGTGGCTTAGATTTGGAGTGAACTGGTAGAGCAGTA
Source organism: Coracias cyanogaster (assembly GCA_033124195.1). Taxonomy (NCBI): domain Eukaryota; kingdom Metazoa; phylum Chordata; class Aves; order Coraciiformes; family Coraciidae; genus Coracias; species Coracias cyanogaster. The sequence goes on from JAVSBS010061802.1 coordinate 27,368, forward strand.
ACAGGATGATCTGCAGAAAGCCACATGTTAGAAAGGATGATACAGTCAGGGCTTGTCTTAAATGACAGTCAATGGCTATATAATGTAAGACATATGGCTATGTTCATAAAAATATAGGCAAGGTCAACTGCAAGCAGGAATTCTGTTGCTGACCTCACTTAATCACTGAAATCTATGCTTCCAACAGCTTGTCTTGCTCTAGTGATTTAACAGCAGGATAATTTTGCTTTGTGATGCTTATCAACCCTGACCTTCTAAGAAGTGGAAGAAAGGTTTTCCTGGCTACAATTTAGCAGAGCTCTAAAATACGGACTTGGTAATAGTACCTACCTCAGAGACCCATCCTGGGTTTTTTGTAAAACATGTAGAAATTGGTGAATTTAAAATAATAGCTTTTAACTGACAGGTAGCTTGTAACTATGGATTTTGTTCGTACAATGTGGCAGCACATAAAATAGTTTAGTAAGATGGGATTTTTCCTAGTACTCCTAGTTTAAACCAGAAAAGCATCAAAGGGCAGCAAGAGAGATTTCAGTCTCACAACTTGTTTTTCAAGAGATGAAATAAAAAGAAACAAGCTTGAATTCTCATCTAACATGGTACCTGTTTGCAGGTAGTGAATATGTCTGTCCTGGTTTGAGCTAGAACAGAATTCTGTTGAGTGATTTTACTTTTCAGTTAAGTCTTTTCTAATGAATTGCACTTTTTGAAGTTAATGGCATATTTCCACAGTGTTTGCTTCTAGCAGTGCTAGCACTTGATGTTTAGAGTTACTTCCAAGGACTGGTGTGCAGAAAGGATCTTGCTTACACTTGCTCCTGTGAGACCAAGGTCACTGCTAAATCTTGTGTGCCACATTGAGGGTGCAGAAAGTAAAAGTTTTCACCTAAAGGGAGGAGCAGACAGGACAGGTGACCCTAAACTGACCAATAAATTATTCCATTCCATATGCACCATATTCAGTATAAAGCTGAGGGATAACAAAGGTCAAGTGCTTTGTAAACAGCCAGTGTCCAAGGAGGACTCTGTCCATTCTGCCTTTCATCTCGATCCATGTGTTCCTGAATCTAGTTCCAGAATCCAGGATATACAGGTTATTATGTAGGATATACAGGCTAGGATATATACTGTAAATCTGTGCATGGATTTTTATGAAAGATACCTTCCAGATTTTTTCTGCTTTTGAAAATGCCCACTTTTTACTTTATAAAGAGATGAATGTTTCAAGTCATCTGGGAACGTTTACAAAGGAAAGTGTTATAAAACAAAAAAATACAATGATATTGAGAGTATACCAGCATTAGTGTTTCTAGAATGTAGAAATTTTTTGAACTGTAAGCATTATGCTTGTACAGTATGTTCTATTATATATGGTGTATGAGTTGTGATTGTTCTTTTCTACCACATGCTACAGACAATAAATTAAAATATTGGTAATACAGAGAGTTGTCTGCAAAATGGCACTATTTTTAGCTGTGAGTAAACAGAACTTGTTGTGCTGCCCTGAAGTAACTACCCTTCTGCATTAAATGCTACTATAAACTCGACAGTTTCTGTAAGACAAGCTACTTAAAAATGCTGATTTTTTTTCTGATGAAGCAGTCACAGTAGAACAATAACAAAGGTGAATCAGCCTTTTTCTAGTTTTAGAAGATTGTATTAGAGTTTTTGCTTTTCAAGTTGTATAACATTTTGACAAGTGACCTGACCTTTTAAAAATAATCTACAGTACGTCCACACACTTTGGACACATACTAAGGTATTGTAATAGAATATTAATGTAATTTATTTTTGAATGATATTCTTATGGCATTGATTAATTATCCAGGCAATTAGAGTAATTTCCTCTTTGGTGTGCCACTCACAAGGGCAAAAGAATTAATAGTACGTATTCCTAAATCCTGTAACTTTAATTATCTGTATAAACTCACAGCTATTGCAGTTTAGCAGATTTTCTGTTCTTATGATGTCCTTCAATAGCTGGAAAAATATTCTGACTTTTGAATTATTGAGATTTTGAAAGCTGACCCATAGCTTTTATTGCTTGTTCTTTCTGATAGGCACTGTCCTGTTCAACTTTTGGTCTGAAATCTTTCTTCACCCTTATTCTATGCATACAGCAAAATAAGGTATAATATTTTGTCAAAATCTTCAAAAACAATGCTACTATCAGGTCATTTAAACCAGTACAGATACAATAGTAATAGCACAGAGGATAAGCTCTGATTGTTGAATTTTGAGACAAGGTAATAATAAGTATGTACTTATGTTTTGTATATATAGAGAAGCTATACATGCTTAGAATGGATTTACAGAGAAGCTAAACACCCTGTGGTCCAAAGTTGCTTAGCTGGGACCACTCTTCTGTCTTTTAGACTTGACCTTCCTGGAATTGAAATAATTACCTTCACTTTTTCCTTTACAGTATCTCCCACATCTGATTTCCCAGTCCACAAAGTTTTTAAATATATGAATAGCAAAATGCATTGGAAGTTTAAGTGATTGGGATGAAATGTCAATTTGACTTAGTTGTGTAAGTACCAAGTGAAATAAATGCAGAAAGCCAGCAGCGGAAATGTTTAATAGATTATTTGACCTGTATTTAAAGGTAGACAAATGCTTACACTTTTGTTGAATTGAACCTTATGATTATATCAGCCTTCAGGAAAATTAAAGGCAGATTGCTCCATGTGAAATACCTTGATTTTCTGTAGTAAGTAGTTTCAATTTAATAGTCTGGGAGTAAAATGGAAGGCACAGAATTCAAAAAAGCACTAGAAGTTAAAAGAAGTTTGATATTGTTCCTATTTTGCTAAAGAGTGTCTGTAAAACTGGTATTTTGAAAATTAAGTATCCATTGCTCCCCCTGGATAGACTCTTAGAAAACTTTTTTTCCTTTTTAGGCATTTTCTTCTGTATTCCTATTTCTACCACTGGCTTTGGCTTTTCAACAGATGCCTCACCTTCCCCTGTGCATTGATCCTGACTGGCAGATCATTGCATATCCCAGCCTCCACTTGGCCTTGTGTGGCCTTTTCCTTATATAAAAGTGCAGCAAGAAGATTCCATGTCAACATTGCTTCTGTTTGAATGTGGCAATGATAGATCAAGTAATTTCCTTGTAAGAAAAACCAGTAATAACTCAAATGACCAAAAGCAGAGAATCTCTTTTATGGACAGGGTCTGCAGTACATGCTGTGCGTGGGTTCCAAGCAAATAAAAGGATCTATGCTATTCTCTTCTTATATTTTTAGCTCTAATAAATAACATTTAAAATGATACCTTACCAAATCTGAGTGCTTTTCTTACAGGGACCATAATGGACCAGCACCTCCTGTTGCAGAACACTCTGTAAGACAATTATTCTATTTGCATTTTTTCCCAAGATTACCTTAATGGGTTAAACTATAAAGAATTATTTTAACGATAGACATAGTTGGAGTGTGCCAACTTTCAAGAAATCTATTCAAGGAAAGTTAAGAGAGAGATTAAAAATATTTACTTATAAAAAGTAGTAAGACAGTAAGGAAGAAGGAGACCCACAACACTCCTATTGAAATGGGAATGGATTCAAGCCTCCAAGACATATAAGTTGCTCAAATATGGAATATGTATTTCTGCAAATACAAGGAGAAGAACGTGTGATAAGACCTGGCTATATTTCATGTATTCCCCTATAAGTACTGTGAAATAATGAGTAATTTCCAGGATTTGGGCTGTTCTGGTAAGAAGCTAACTCAGCCCACAGAGATTGTGACAGCCTACTTTAACTTTCCTAGTTAAGGAAACTGTGTCAAATACCCCAGGAAGGGAAAGTCTGGGTTTCCACACTTCTACCAATTACATGAAGGACTAGAAATCCATTCCTTCTCAGGCCAGCAGTAAAGTCCATGATGTGCCTGTTCCCCATGAGGTTCTGCTGTGGATGTGTAATTTCATGCTGAGACCGTGACTTGTCCTCCCCTGCCCCCAAGGAATTCTCAAAAGTTGTTTTTTCTTATTACCAGTCTGTCTATGAGTTTTTGTTCACTTGTTTGCTTAGTGATTTTGAGGGGAAAAATGAGTAGAGAACATCTTTAAATCAAATGTGGTACTTGTGCATAGCTGGCAATGTTTTAATAACACGTAAAGTGGATTTTCCATCCATATTTACACTCTTCTAGTGTTAAAAAAGGACAAAGCAGACACAGCTGATGTTATTTTTAGAACTCGAGCAGGCCTTTTAGAGTGTACTGTGGAGCTGAGACTGCGACAAACCGAAGAATAATTACAATCAAGCTCATGAAATTTTAACACAGAAGTGGCTGCATTATTTAGAACATTAATGTGGTTTCAGGAAAAAAGTAATTACTGGTTATCTATTGCCAGAGCTGTTGTTTGCTGTCTAATTCCAGGGGTGCTGTTTATCTAGGAATTAATGCAAATCTTTTCAAATATTTTAAGTACGTCTGCAGTAAATATTTTTTTGTGTGCTTCAACTGCCTTTGGTTGAAGAAACTGGACTGGTACCAAACAGAATACATGTAATTTTTTCATAATTATGGTGAATCACATTTCTTTCAGTTTTCAAGTGATTTACATTGCAGAATTTTCCCCATTATAACAAGTTCCTCCTCAACTCTGTTAGCATGCCAACTTGAGAAAGATCTTGGACTGCTCAATACATCAGGCTGTATCAGTAATAAGGAAAAAACTAAATGATAGCTACTCCCACTTGCAAATTTTGCCCACTTGAAAGGCAGAAAAATATGTCCTTCCTGATATTTTTGTGTTACAGCAACATCCAAAGCACAGCAGGAGATTTAAAAGTTTGGAAGATATGGAGTTAGTTCATGTGCTCTGCACTGGAGTATAGGGTGAAAGGGGGAGAAAGAGATGGTGCAGGGTTCTTCCCTTTATCTCAGCAAGAAAAGTCCAACAAGAAATGATGTAATAAAATGGCTATTTTAATACAATAGAATAAAATATAGATAGTGAATAAATATTACCTTGCCTCAGATGCCAGGAACTCCATATTCATGTAGCATCAGATGGACCCCAGATGGCTTTCCCACAGCACACTGCACAGATCCTTTCCATGGAGAGAAGTTCCTCCTTTTTGGTCAGTCAAGCTATCATATAATACTCACACAAGAGAACAACTCCATTCATAAAGGACATTTACATGCAGACTTCTTATTTAAATAAAAACAAAGCCATTTTAAAAATAAAAACATGGCCACGCATGTTCAAGTTCTCACACTTGTGTTCAAACTATTTCAAGAACTTAACAGTTGAATGGCACAAACGTGGTGTTACTGTTTTGCTTACGTCCTTGCTTGAATTTGCAGCTGAGGGAACCCTGCCGCGTGTGCAACAGTGAGCACATTTCCCAGGGAACTAGTCCCAGCACCCACAGAATAGCTGCTGGACCAGGCTTCTGTGACATGAAACTCTAAGCCATTGCATCACTACTAGCTTCAGCTTAAACACCACAAAATGAACTTCTGTGTTTTTAGTAAATACGTATCTAGATGTGTGCCTGACTCAGCTAGAAGTACTGCAGTTTCTATTTTATGTAATAAAGAGTTGACAGGTTATGATCTAGATCTTTCTTATCTTTCTTTTTCTTACAAAAATTTTTCTTTATTAATAGTATTTATAATCTAATGAAAAGAATGAAGAATTATGATGTTGAGAAAATAAAAAATACCTGCAATGCTGGCTGAAGCTGATTGAAAACATTACCTTGGAAAGGTTTCTGTTAGAAATTGCTGATTTGTTAAACAGAAACATCCCAAGGCAAAGTTTTCTCTTAGAAATTGATTATTTGTTAAACAGAAACATTCCAAGGCAAAGTTTTCTCTTAGAAATTGATGATTTATTAAACAAAAACATTCCAAGGGAACATGTCAGTTCAGATAAAGTCAGAAGTAAATTAAACTGACCGTCTGTTGGATACACATTTTGATTCCTGATTAGTTCTAATGTCAATAACATCCTAGTTTTCTTAAATTATGCATTACTTTATTTTTATAGTGGACTAACTAAGCTCATTTTATCATTGCAGGTAGTTTTTATTAACAACAGCTAGCATATACTAAATGTTGGTTGTGAAGCAGTTCATAGAGGATTTCCAGTTTTTCACTCCTTATTTCAGAGGTGTCTTACCATTTTTTTTTTTGTAATTTCCCTTGAAAGGAATATTTTTTTTCTTAATACTACTTCAGCTGAATTGGTCTGTATTAACTAGATCTGTAATCTCACAATAGTAAAACTGTGAAAAATCCCCATTCAGTAGAGACCACTTTTTATATGTTTTCATTTTTAACTATCCATTTTTCTTAAAATTTGAAAGGCAAACATTTTAGAATGAAACCTACCTTCCACTCTGGACTCTGATGCCATGTTTTAGAGATCCAAACAACAATGGCAATGTTCTTGAGCCAAAAAATTAGTTAACATTGAACATTATCTGTGCAGCCAGAATCCAGTGTTTGTCCTCTCTTATTTTTTAAAAGGCTTACTGCTGTTAGGTAAAACATACATTAAAATGATATGAAGTTTTCGAGAATGTAAACAAGAAAGAAGAAAAAGTGGAGCAGAAAGAAGATGTGAAGGCTGAAACATGTTACTCAGGTTCATTTAATGTATGACCTGTAACGTGATCAACATTATGTAAAGCTGCTATAGAGTTTAACAGATTATAGTTCCACGGAGTTCTTCAGTGATTTTAAATGTACAGTTACTTACTAAAAGGAGTTATAAATGATGAGACCAAAGTTCATCACTAATTGTTCATTAGATTACAGCATTAAAATGTCACCTAAGCAAGAGACCCATAAAAATTTAAACTGGCCTGTAATGATTTACAATAGCTACAGATTCACCACCAGAACTGATTAAGCCCCTGCCAAGCATTACTTGCATCACCAATTTCACTGTGCTTAAGCACCAGTTTTTACATCTGCATAGTAAACAGGGAATTTTTCTGTTTGAAAAATAACCTGAGAAAATAAAAAAGAAAAAATATAATTTCACTGATTTTGTTTACCATGAGATCTTACAAATGGTTTCAGAAAAACAGAAGAAATCGGGATTTATTAAACCAGCTTTTTTCCAGTGCCCCCTCCCCGCCACAACAGACATCTGCAAACTTAGAGCAGAAATACTCTGTCATAGAATTTGACTCTAACAACTCTTCTTCCCTCCTGACCTTGCATTGTTAACTCTTAAAGTCTTATTATCTGTCTTACAAGTCTTAAAGCACCTCTTGGATTCATTTAACAGATTCTCAACTTCCCTTTATTAAAAAGAGATTTTCTCTGTCCTCATGGCTTAAGAAAAATTAAGCTCAGCTGAAAAATATTGAATCCTAAGAGAGACAGTGGGGAAAAAAAAGACTATTCAAAAGCTCCTTGAAAACTGACTTGGTATTTCTGGACATTTAGAGCTGGAAATACTGCTGATGCTCATATGTGGGTGAACAGCTAGGTCAGAGCTATTTTATGGACCAGCTACTATGACAGCTTTATACCACCTGGAGAGTTTCTTTCTGCCAGCTGCTCACTGACAGCACAACTTGACAGGAACAAAGGACTAAAGTCTCATTCCTCCTTTTAGCCAATTTAACTAAAAAGCTAACACAACATCACTGAATTGAAAACTCTTTTGTGACTCTCTCCCTAATAAAAAAATCTCATTTAAAAAAAAAAAAAAAAAGCCGAATGCTAATGAAGTACAATGACATTTGCAATCCATTCAGCTTTTTTTTGTTGTTTTATGTTGCACAAAGAAAGCAATAGGTAACCCAATTATTTTGGAACTTGAGCCTTCTATGAACTCTGAAGAAGAAATGGCTACACTGATGCTAATTCCAATAACCAGGCTTAAGACTTCATGTAAGTTAATGATGAATTTAACTAAAGTGAAATTTCTGACAATTATTGTTGTTTAATTGTATTACTGCCTGTGTATACACAACAGTATTGGGTTGCAATTTTGTAGCAAAATGTATTATCAGTATTTATCCTTCTGTTTTATGTTTCAATTTAGTTCTAAATAAATTTTTTAAACTGTACATGGTGAAATCTGGTACCTCTTTTACATGTGAGTCAATAAGATTTTCAGAATTCAAATATGTGGTTATCTAACAGATGAGGAGCAGAGCAGTATTTTAGAAACATTGTTCATTAAGCCATTGAAGATTGAGTGATATCACAACCCTTTTGAACAAATGAACTTTGACATAGAAGAGAATGAAAAAGGAAAGGGTTTTGAAGAAGGAAAAGAAAAATATTTTGATATCATAGATGAGACTGAAGCTTAAAGGCTGTAGAAGAGACCCTCTCCGTACCTCATGTTACACGGTCTTATGTTGAGCTGATGGTCATAGAAGCTGTAGCCATAGAAGACTGACAGTATCTTAGAAAATGCTCAAGATCTGTGAAAAAATTGTACATAAGTTATTGTTGGATTTGTCTACAACTGATAGGATACTTGTATGAAAGAACACTATAGCCAGCTGAAAGCAGATGGAGTCCGTTGGATGGAACTCAAATGCTACAGATGATTGACTACCTAAAAATGAGTCTTTGGCCAGGACTTCGACAAATTTGCAAACACTGCAGATATTTTCACTGAACAGCTTATTTTGATCCTTATCATCTTATATTTTGTAAAGGATTGCATTTTTTTTGCTACAGTTATGTTTAGTAACACTAACATTTTATCTTTTGTGAAGTTCTGGAATTATAGATTAAAAATTGTTTGCATGGAAAAAAACATCTCTTCTATTACAATCAAAAGCAAGTTTACATGTGTTCTGACTTCTAAGGAAAAATATGTTCCAGAATATATTAAAAAAATTAAAAAATCATTTTCAATGATTTCTGAAAGTACTATATTCCTACAGCTATTCTCCTTTGTCAAAGAAAAAACATTTGTCAGCAAGAAAATATGTGGGTTTTTTTGTCAAAGTTGTGTTTACAGAAGAAAAAAAATTTTATTAATGCAAGTTGCTATATAAAGCATTCACTTGCATCACACCTCATAACTTTCTGGGATCTTTGGAAAACTTTCTTTCCTAGGCGGTTGAAAATGAGAGATTCATTGTAAAAGGAGTGGCAAGATTAAGAAGCAATAAGGGTGCTTTCAGGAGTATTCATTTTGAGTTATGCTACAGATGCCTACCTATAGGCTGTATGCACATTTCTAAATAAAGTACAGGAGGATACATTGTTTTTTACAGATTAAATCTATTCTACATTTATGGCATGCTGCTACGTAAATGATTTTTCCTGGTTGCATCACTAGTTAATATAGTATTGTCACCCTTGACTCCATTAGAAAGATTTTAGAGTATATAGAGACTATTTTGCTCTTAAAGGGATAGGAAAATATCTGACAAAAAAAGAGAAAAGTGTGGTCTTTCTTATTAAAGGTTTATGAATAAAAGAGTACTGCAGGACTGAGATATATTAAGCACATTATAGAAAATTGTAGGAGATTATAAAGCATTTATAAGTATAAAAGTAGAAGGTTTTACAACTATTAAAAGCCATGGGTATTGACTGATCATGTATTAAGAATTCCAAATGTTACCTAAACTGTCTTATTCAGTAGTATTTTCAGTATCTTTAGATGACACTACACTTTGCTAAGTTAGTGTACATTTGAACCTTCTCAGGCTAAAAGTCGTCTATAAATGTATAGAAAATTTTGTTTGGGTGTCAGATGGTCCTCTAACTCTACAATGTAAATGATCTACAAGGAATTAGTTTAGATTATACATCAGGATTCAGCTTGTTTTAAACCTCAGCAATCATGTCAATAAGTGTTGGACACCCCCTGGCTATGCTCCTTTTGCTAGCAGCTGTAATAAATGTATGGTTAAATAAGATTCAGCTGTAGAGTAGGAAAGTAAATATATTTGAATACAGTTCTCATTACTGTAGTTAGAAATGCAAATTAAGACACTCTAATTATGATTACCTTATGACGCAGATTTCCATTAATGATAATTTTAGGAGTTTGTTTTTGTTGAATTAATATTAATAAACCATGACTTATTCTTGAAGAGAGCATTAAGTATCAAACAGTTGCTTCATTATCATTATTGTTATGGTGCAATGATTTAAAATTGAAAATCAAGAGTCCCACCTGCTCTCCCTCCAAGTCTAGTTCCCAATATCTATACATAAATAGATAAAAGAGAGTTACCTTTAGCAATGGCACTTAAATAAAGTTATGCTTTCTAGACTCATTATAGTGCTATGTCCTTGACAGCACACACTCTATATTGCATATCGGTGTGTGTAGGCGCACCCAGACCGATGCTGGATGAATGAAGAATTCCAGGAAGCCTCAGGTTTGCACTATACCCATGATTCCTTCTTTCTGCTTTTAATGCAGTTGTTTAAACTGGCACACTAATTGTACAGAGGATCTGGCATATTAACAATGGCTCATTTCAATGAAGAAGCACTCATTTTGTGATGAATTTATGTTGTAGTGATTTTTACTATTACAATTTTATTTCTCTGCATGTTAATACTAGAAATAGATTGGATCTGGAACTGAATTCTGCGTTTTTTTGTTTGGTTTTCTTGGGTTTTGGTAGTTTAACACTACACTTGAGTGTAGTGTTAAATACAGCCTCTTGCAGACTACCTTAATAAGTATAATGGGTTGGTTCCATGGTTTTCCAGCTTCTCTTCTATAGCTGTCTAAACTAGCCGGTTTGCTGTAGTGGATGGAGTGAATGACCCAAACCAGATCTGCATAGTTCATTTCAGTGTACGTCACTATTTGTGACAAAGGAAAGAAAGCCTGAAGAACTTTAAAAGAGAAAGAAAAAAAAAAAAAACAGATTTTATCCTTTTTTTTCACCTGTGTATGCATAAATACCTTAGCAGAATCTACAAAATGCCTTCGGTTTCTTCATGGTAAATCTTTTCTGATCCAGTTATGTTATCTGTTTATAGAAGAGACATTTTTATTCGATTAATAAAATTTCTAAATATTTGAGCTGGAATTTTAGTTGACTAGGCAATTCATATAATCTTTATGTATATATGAAATCAGGCTGAGTAACACCAAGGAGAGAAAAATGAAGTATTTTAAAACCACAATTTTCTAAGTAAGAGGTAACTTATCTTCATGAATAAATTGTAAGCTATGTAAATGACTGTAAACTTAATTATTTCTCTCAAAATGAAAGGTTTTTAATCCCCAATGAAGTGTCAGAACATGAACACAGATGTACAAGGAACAAGTTTGGACTTGCCTGTGGAGCTATTCTTTGATACATGGAAAAAGCTGTTAACTGGAAAGCTCATCGTTGAGTGGTTACAGAAGTATCTTCCTCCATGACAAAAAGACAGAAACATGATCATGTCAGTCCCATTTGTCTGACTGTTTTTAGACTTGTTCTGAATTCAGCAAAACTGCTTGTTAGTTATTAGACACTTGTTTTAGTAGACTTATTTCAATATGTACTAGCCACACATTGGGTAATAAGTTCTCTACAGTTACAAATATATGCAATAAAAGTCTTTTATGTAACATATTAGTGCTTTAAATCTTGTGTGTGTGAAGAAAGACACCTTGCAAGGTTACTGGTTCTTGGAAAAGCTGTGCAAATGTTTTGACTTTGAAATTTGTCTATCAAAAATACATAATCTACTTCATCCATTTCCTAGTATATCAAAAACTGTTACACCATGACATTGTCCAAATCTTTCTCTCATTAAATTTCACCTGAAATGACAATTTGATTAGAGCTCAGATATTAAGGACATTTAAAATCGAATATTTCTGTAGAACACAGAATAGATTCAGACAGCACCCTCCTTCCTCTGACCCTTGGAGAGTTACAGGGATTTCACTTATAAAGAGAATAAGAAAAATAATTTAATCTAAAGGTCCAAGAGTGGAACATTAAAGCGAACAGTATAAAACAAGGCTGTGGTATGTAAAAGTAGGTTGTGGTTTAAACATCAGAAAAAAATATTCTGGTAGCTAACATAGCTTGGAAAAAATTTAACTGTAAATATTGACTTGCCAGGAATTTCCAAATAAAGCAAAAGAACTTTAATAAGCCCCATTAGAAAAGGCTTGCATTGAAATTTAATTGAAAAATAGCAGTGTTTCAGCATATACAAGTTTTATGGAATTGGTATTTCATTTAATACTTTTTTATCCAAGGAAAAATATTCCACATGAAAAAAATCCCAAGCTTTTCTGGTGAAATAGGTAAAAAACCTGAGGACTGCAGTCTAGCATGCAAAGTCTTTCACAGAAGAACACAGTGAATAAGAATATCTCACTCCATCCTTAGGAGGAATAATGCAAGTACAGACAATGCAAGTACTTGAGGATTTCAGGATTCAGAAAAAAATTTTTAGCTTGAGGAAAAAATCTGACCTAATTCCTTTCCCATGGTATATTAATCAGGGCTTTTTAGAGGACTGGGTTGTAGGGGGGGAAGTTTAACTTATGTACAGCATAGAAAGTGCTTCCAAAGTTAGAATGCTACTATGGTATCATAATACCATACTTCAAAATTCCTGTTTGATATAAAAAGATGAGAATAAGAATTTCAGTCTAATGTAATAATATAATAGTGCTCTTCTGCTGGGAATGTAATCAATACATTGCTTTGTCACATATAGTAAAGGCAATTATCTTGAACAAGTAACAGAAAGAAACAAATTAAACTTTTGCATTTCTTTCATGTAAAACGTCAAATTAAATTATGTTGAGGAAAGTCTAAAAAACTAAAAAAAAAAAACAACAAACCAACCCAGAACAACAACAACAAGATATAACAGGACATAAATAAAGCTATTAAATGCTTTTAGGAATGCTTTCTACCAAGGTCTCTATTGATCACTGTTGACATCTGTGAATTTTACTCTGATGGGATCTAAAGCACATTACCTGACCTGGAAGTAGAATTTTGGGTTGCCTAATAATGCTTTAGTTAGTCTAGCTTGAAAGAAACCCTTGAAGGCTATGAGAGACATCCTTGAAGGGTACAAGAAATGTCAATCTAACTGTATTTTTCCATTTTTTGGAATAGCTGGTGCAGCTAACAAACTCATGTATTTTTCCAGAAATGTATATTATTCATGTAATAAAGATGCTAAAATGAAGGAATTTTGTTTCTTTTTATATTTTGGGATTGATGGTTTTTTGTTTTGCTTCATATCAATTTACTAAATGGAAAAAATCCCAAGGACTATTAGAAGAGAGATTGTGTTTCTTTTCATCCCGGCTTGTAATTCTCAATATCAAATATTTTACTAAAGCGCTTCTGAAATCAATGCTGTCTTTAAATCAGCCCAAACTGGAGATTTGTGTTTCTGAAGAGTCACTTTGACCGTAAAATATAGAGATTCCTTTCCACTAGAGGAAATACGTATTCTTAATAGTTAGCATATATTTTCTCAGTACTCTCAATATTTATTACACAGTCACTTTTCTGCTGAAATTAGATTCTGTGTAATTTTGCTTTCACTGTTTCCTTTATTGGATTTGACCAATTTATCACTGTCTCTGCTCATTGTATTGCAAACAGCTTTTAGCTGCATACTGGCCATGCAGTGATTATCATTCTATTAAGTAGCAACCATTATGCCAATTTAAGAAATAGAAAAGTTTACAGAATTTTCATTGAACTATTATTTTTGGCAAAACATATTTTTTTTTAAATTTGTATTCTTTGCAATAAGTCTACTGCAAGAGATAACTAGAAACCCATTTAGGAAACTTGCTCCAGAAAAAAAAACAAATATGCTACTTGAAAATAACATTTTTAATAGGTATTTTGCAATTTTATATTACTGTCAGTATTTTTCTATGTTTTTCATGACATCTTAGTTGCAAAAGCATGTAGTAAATATGTCATGTTATATATCTATCATCTATGACAGATCATGTGATGATAATGTAAAAGAACTTAGATCTTCTAGTTTCTTTTGTGTCTATTTAATTTTAAAAATGAAGGGCAGATGTTACATAGAACAGGTCAACTTACTTTTTCATAAGTATCATGTTTGGTACAAATTTAGAAACTATTTCAAAACATGAATATTTCCCACAAATGGAAACTCTTACTTTCTGTTAAGTTTAATTACAAGTGTAATGATGCATTCAATAGTGTTTATTTCTTTTACAGTGTATAAAATAAGGTAACAGTATATCATTAATAATACCCATCCCCTACACTGCATAAACCATCAGAGTTGTATATACCTAATGAGGAGGGAAAAGGTAATTTCTGCTTGCACAACTAGAAAGATGATGCTGAAATATTGGGGGAACTTCTGAGGATAAAGGAATTCCAAAATGCAGAGTTGAGCCTAACAGACTGAGGCAAAGGTGGCATTAAGTACTTGATCAAAGGTTCTCTGTAATGTGAAAAAAAAAAATCAATCTTGTAGTGTTAAAAACAACACAACAAGCATTTTAGGAGCCCAAGATACCAGGCCCAAGGAGCTTCTTGACCTTAATATGAAGCCAAAAAAGTTCTGCTGCCATCATCCAAGTCCCACTCTGCACCTGTGCTCCTGACCAGAGGGTACCTCAGGGGTACCAGAGCATCTATGTCTTCCTCCTGTTAGCTGAAGTTTGGGATTTTACTTCCTATTAGCTACTCTATTCAACTGCCCACTTTTCTTGTACCTAAGACCACTTCTGTTATAATCAGTACAGAGATTACATAAGTAAGCCAAATTATTTAAATACTATAACCATATACTATCCTGGATATTCTGAAAAATAAGTGCCTACGTAAGGAAAAAGTGGACACACCTGCACTGCATCTTAGAGACTTCACTAAGGCAGTCCTCCAGATCAGGATTCATGTGCCATATAGATATAAAGCCTATAAGCATGGTCCCAGGCATGGCTAGATGCTACTTTTCAGAGCAAATGAGACTCCATGAACATGAAATACTAATACTCTAAAACACAGCAGGTAGGTGGATTTCAAAGTACATTCTACATATAACTATTCTTTTCTGTCAGTCAAGTGTTGTGTAGGTACACTTTGGAGTGCCTAATTTTTCTGTCCAGGACATTGGCATAATTTGTCCTCAGCAATTCATGTTGTCTTAACAATAACAACCAAGTGCTCCAATTGATTTTATTTTTTTTCCCTGGCTAGTATGATGTATTTTAGCACTGCAGTCACCCCTGTATTGAATAATTTACAATTCGATACAATTTCTTTTCAGAATTGGTAATATCTGTCAAAGAATGAGGGTAATTAATCACTGGCACAGTCTTGTTCATTACTTGGTGACTTTAATTAAGACTAAATTTCCTCCTAGAAATAATGAAGTAAATTTTCAACATGATTAAAACACTTAGACTCCTGATTTCCACTTTTGAAACTCTTATGCACTCTAGTGGGAGGAATATCAAATGTTTTGACAGCACCACAGACAGCCTGATTGAGTGGTGCCAATCAGAAAAAAAAATCAGGCTGCTTCAAGTGCTTGCTGCTACTGTCAGCCGAACAGTGAAACAGACTATAACACCAATGTAAAACTTAATGTTCAGCTGGGTGCTTGACTCCTGGACAGTACTTCTTTGATTTCACATCTTATATTGTGAAATTGGACTTGAAATAATGAACATGAACTGACACTCTCTAAAGACACTTAAACAGTTAAATTTAGAAAAGTGAACAGCCTAATTTATCTCAATCAGGGATTTGGTATCTTGTTTACTTGCCAAGTTTTTCTGTCCAGCTGGTATAAGCATCAATTACGAGGGAGTACATTTTGTCTCAGATGCAAGAGTCCAAGTGCATAACCTTTGCCAAGGCCCAGAAGTACCCTTTCTACGAACGATACAAGGAATTTTCTGGCATGGGTCACTGATTACTACAGAACAGATATGACTATATTTCTTTAAGTCTGGACAGCAGTAGTAAGCTCTAACTAAACTGTGTTTTAACTAAGACTTGATAGTAATTTATTCCCAGTAATTTCCACATCTTAGCACAGAACGGTTGAGGTTGGAAGGGATACCTGGAGATCCTGTAGTCCAACCTAACTGGCTCAACCAGCATCAGCTACAACAGGTTGCCCAGGGCCAGGTCCAACTGAGTTTTAAACATCTCCAAGAGTGGAGACTCCACAACCTCTCTGGGCAACCTATTCCAGTGTTTGACAACCCTTACAGTATATTTTCTTATGTTTAAATGGAATTTCCTGTATTTCAGTTTGTACTCATTGCCCCTTGTCCTTTCACTGTGTACCACTGAGAAGAATCTGGCTGCATCACTTTTTCTCAGTCCCTTCAGGTACTTACACACATTGATAAGTGCCTCCCCCAAGATGTCTTCTCTCCAAGTCAAAAAAATCTCAGTTCTTTCAGCTTCTCCTTATAGGATACTTGCTCTAATCGCTACTCATTTTAGTGGCCCTATGTGTATGTCCTTTCTTCTGCAATACCTCTGCCATTATCCCCCACAGCAGCTGTTAAATTTTTTACCAGAACTCTTGATGAGAAAAGTGGTGTTCTCTGTCAATAAATCATTTCTGTGGCCAAAAATGGTTCAAGGCATTGGTTTTACACAACCTGCATCTCTATTAATTTTGGTCTACTTTCACAAAGGATTGACCCTTAAGTAAAAAGCCTCTATGAATTATTTATTTCTGTACTTTCAGAGAAAGCTGAGATGGAATATTAGCATGTTGTAAATAATGGAGAAATGCATCTAAGTATAGAATTCAAGTATTTCTGTTGTAGGACTTGAAAAATACATGAGAAGTTTCTGATGTATAATTTGGGAGAATTACAGTACTCCTAATTTGAAAGGTAATTTTTAAAATGTTTAGCCTTCTGAAGCATGGATGTCTCTTTCATATATTTACTCATATGCAGAACCAATCATCACTTATGCTCAAGAAGTGCGCTGTATCAGAAGGGAACTTCTGATTGAAAACTATATAGATAATTGGAACTGTGCATTGCAGCTTCCAAGGACTTACATTGTTTTTCAGCTGAAACCTGTATTATGTTTTTGTCTAGGTAAAGGTGGTAGGCTTGTTTTATTTTTTTTAAACAAAAATAAAACCCCATCAAAATGCTTTGAAAGCAAATTCTTACCAACATAGTTTTGAAGTTCAAAAGGTTTAATTAAAAAAGCTGAAGTTTATATATTTAATTTGGAATAAAGGTAATGACCTATAATTTAATTCTAAAATAACTTTTATAGTCATTCCATTAGACTGGCTTTCTTTTAAAAATATTTTGATTTTACTTGGTGTTGAAATGTTTGAATCTCATACTTGTATTTTTCTGGAATCAATATGTGCATTCTTTAGCTGTTTTTCATAAATTCTGTATGTAATCTTTATGTTTATGAACTCTTTTTTTCTTAATGACTATCAAGAAGCTTTTATATTGAACTTCCTTGGAGGCATAGCATGGTTATTTGTCTTTTTGGCAGACAACCCTGCTCATGTAAAAGGGTAAGATCTAATCAGACCATATTCTGAAAAGGTGGATGGGTGGAACCATTGCAGGTGCTTACATTGCAAATACTAATACTGTATGGATGTTCATCTTGATGCTGCTCTTGTTGAGGATTCTGAGAGCTCATAAGGCATCTCAAATCTGTTGTGAGATGCAAGGCTGTTTGACCTCCTGCAAGCACTGTTGCAATACTGTTTGCACAAAGCTCATGGTCTAAGAATTCAGATTAACCTCCTGTTCACCTTCCTGTGCTCCCCTCATTGTCTCTCCTCTTCATAAACTACTGCAAGTGTGCCTTCAGACAGTGGGCCTCAACAGGCTTTCATTGAGATCAGATTTATGCCATTGCTGTCAAGGATCTAAAAATGGCTCCTGCTCTGCTATGGGACAGGAAGGCTTTATCCATACAGGAGAATGGTGTCTTTGAGAAACATGACAGTACAGTTACAGTATTTAATTTCCTTCTCTCATATGTTTAGTTCAGACTGACAACCATTCAGAACAAGGTGGATAAAAACTTAACTCCTGACTATTCATTTACAGAAGCTTATTCCATTCCCCTTCATCCCATTTTAGCTTCTTAGCGTAATGAAGCCCTATCTTATATAAGAAGAGAACAGCTGTCAATAATCACATGACTTAAGAGTAGAAGAACAACAACAATCAAAAACTGAAGCAGAAACTCCAGCAATAGTAGATGATCTGTTGGCTATATACCCTGTAGTTGATTTAGAAAGGAGAAAAAACATGGAAACTATCAATTTGAAGGGTTATAAGGATCACCAACAGTGAGCCTTTTTCAGTTTTTTGCCTCATTGGCAAATATATAAGTATATATTGAATAAGCACTATTTTATATGGATTCTGTAGTAAGTTATAGTGATGTAGATGTGGAATAACATTGATGTTGCACGATTGCACCAATGTTACAACTGAAAATAGAATGAGGACTCTTTATGTAGATCCATAGTAGCCTAGCTTAGCTCCATTAATATTGTAACCAGTATTTCTTTTCCTTTCATACACTCAATTACAACATTAGATTTTTCTTTAATTTTATGATCTGACATTACCATTGGAAGTATGGTGTAGCCCAAGTCACCTTATTATAATGAAAGATGTTGTATAATAACCAAGTTCTCCTTGAAGACTGAGTTGATATCATAGTGCAATAATCACCACAATCATTATCTTTAACTGTTCTGAAATGTACCTGCTGTTTTTGGGAAAGGAATTTCTAGAGGTCATTAAACAAATAATTGGATTCCCAGTATGCTATGTAACTCTCAAGGCAAGAAACAAAATAGAAAAGGCAAAAGCACACTTGCTAGAAATGGTTGATTAAAATAAAAATCTACACTTATCTGAAACCTCTTCTGTGTCCCTCTGCATGAAAGCCAGATAATATTTCCCCATTTTTCCAGGAAAATTCAAGATTTTTATCCTACTAAACAAACAAACAAAATCTTTTAAGGTTCAATATTATTTTTCTTTTGTTTCTATTAAGGGTCATTAAGCTGCCCACTCGGTCATACATCATAAAAGAGCAATTGGAACAGGTCCTGATTTGGCTCTAATATCACAGGTTTACTTTGAATCACAGTGAACAGAGACCAATCACTATGATATGTTCTACTTGTATATCCTTTGTCTTCTCCATCTTCCAGATCCCCATATTTGGCTTTTTCCTCTATCTGAGAAGATCTGAGCAATGAGTAGTAAACTTCTTGCATATCAGCTCTGCACTGAAGATATTTTCCCAGCAAGGAACTATTCCTGCTCTTCTTCATACTCCTAAATACCATTCAACTTGTATAAGAAAACTGGCAACATAACAAAGTCTTAAGTCTTTTGATGTAAGTAAGTACATATGTAGGTGAGCAGATATGGATAAAATAAAAATTGATACTGACTTGCACTTTGGGTATGGTTCAAATCAGACCCTTGAGATGAAATGAAGGCTGCTGTACTTTAAGAAAATAATAAAAACACTGTTATTCTGAACTCTGGTTTTGGCGGAGATCAGAACATCAAATTTTAAGAGACTCCTGAGCCATAATACTAACTTGATTCAAAGTACCTGTGAAAAATCTCATTGTGGGATTATAAACCTATTTTTAAATGTAAGTATATCAGATCTATTTCCAAAACTGTTGAGTTTTGTCCATGAATTCTTTTATTCAGGATTAAAAAAAAAAAGAGGAAAATGTGAGAATATTAATGATAAAATTATAATATATATATAATTATAATATAATATTAATGATAAAATTGCCAGACTGTAAGGCAGTATGGAGTAAAGAAAACCTTTTGCCTAATTTTACATTGAGCATAGAGTTCATTACCACATGGTCTGAATTAACAGTGTTTTTGACAAGGTTTATTTTGGTCTAGTAAATGGATAGTTTTGGAACTTCAGACTGCATGAAAAATATAATGACTATGAGTCATGACATTTTATTCAGGTTAATTACTTTAACCTTACTGGAATCTGCCTGATAACAGTTGACAGCAATAAGAAAATTATTGAGGAATGTAGAAGTTCAGGAAATATAAGAAATTTAGACCAGAATGATAAACTACTTTCTGCAAACGTACAAAAACCTCCATTCAGGCTCTGGTTGTTGGATCATTTTTACTATATACTTGATCTTTTAATTTGTAACCTGAAATAGTGACTGGCTGTTTCCAGAAAAGAGGTGTTAGACATTATGGACTATTACTGTTGTCTTTTCCAAACTTAAAAATTGGAACTGTTAATCAGATTACTTAAGATGACCACAGTACTACTCCAAAATGAATATGTGAACATGGTTGAAGTATTTCCTCTTGCAAGTAAGATTCACATATTTGAACAGGTTCACGTTCCTGTGAAAAGGACTGATGCCTTTCTAACTCAAGGAAATACTTTTTTCTAACTTTTCAAATATTTGACTATTCCTCTGTACCTGATTTCCATGAGCAATATTCCACATTTGTTTCATCCGCTTGATGATCTGTGATTGTTAGCTGATCTGCTTTTCATTGCAAGCCTCAATCAATGCATCTCATCAGCTAGAGAAAGAAAAAACAAAAAATACCTCTTAGGACAAATTAAGGATCTCAAAATTGCAGTATCCAATTGAGTTCATAATTTCACACAATGTAAAGTTCCCCTGAGAAATTTCAGCTCAGAACATTGCACTATGACACAAACGAGATCTTTTCCATCTATTCAACTACTATTAAAACAACACAGAAATAATTTGTGTTCTGGGAATTGACTCTTCTGCAATCAGTGATATAAATGATGGACTGTATGAACAAGCTGTAACTGCATAGAGTCATCAAGTCATCACTGATTGCAATTGGAAGATGGAGAAGCAATCCACTTAGCTTCAGATAAGTTAAACATTAAAGTTTGTATTAATAGCTTCTGTAGCCAGTAGAGTAAGTGTAGCAGCACTCTTAGACAGCAGCTTATGTGGTTACCATGTCAGAAGTTACAACGTAATTATTACCAAAGAAAAAAAAAAGAAAAAGATTACGGTGGGGAAAATCTATGCGAGCCCTCACTGTTAGCCAGGCTGATATTAATAGCAAGTGCTTCAAATAATAAAATTGTTAAATCTTAAATTGAAAGAATGTGTTCTAGGAATATCAGAGTGACACATGGTCACCCATGGTAGACTCCATTATATGTGCCAGTGTAATATTTCAGTCAGACTATGCATCAAGAAATGGGCATAAGGTAATCGTTCATCCTATCCCAAATTCCCATTTCAGGGACCACAGTGGGGATAGATGTACTTCATGCCTCACTACAGCCATAAGAAGTTGGCATCATTTTTTGTCAAAAACAACTCTGGAAGCTGGTAAAAGTTCTCAGCAAGAATTGAGCAGCAGTGCAGGGAAGTGATTTAGCATTAGGAATAAAATTGCTCCGGTATTGCTCATCTTAAGCATTTAAGAGACATGACTAAGGCCACATAGAAATCATGAGAAGGCATAAAATAATCAGATACAAGCAAGCAAACAGTTTGTAGAAGTGTACGGAATTTTAATTAGCCCCCTGCGCGAGAATTTCAGGTTCGCTTGAGGCCATGTATACTACCTTATCTTGGCAGCTGCAGAAACCAGAAACACTTCAGATGTTGTCTGTTTGAATAAATAAGCTTTCAGCTGCCTTGAGAGGTTCAGCCTTAAGAAATACATAAGCACTAAAGAACTTCGAAAGTAATACTAACACTTTTTTTCTTACTCTAGTATTTCCTTTTTTTCAGGATCAAAGAAAAATATGGTTTTTTTATCTTCCTTTCCTCACAGTTGATGTTTGCAAAGAATGTCCTTGCATCATTTGAAAAGGAGTAGCAATTGTTTTTAAATGAGCTTTCTGAATATCTCTGGTCATCTGCCTGTCTCTGTCCTCCACAAGTAGATTACCTCAGGCATGTGTCTCCTGGATGTGAAAGAAGTAACACTTGCTTCTGTCTCCCTACATAGTGCATTGCTGTATTCCAAAAAGTGCAAAGAGCTGCTGAAATATATGTTGCTGGAAATGTTTCTCCTTATGTTTGTTTAAAATGAATAATAATAAAAAATTAGTAGTTTCTCTAGATGGAAAGATGTCTAGAAACTGCTGAAAAGCTACTTGGTTACTGTTACTTTCTTTATAATTTCTTTACACTGTTTTGTTAATTAAGTGTTCATGTACTTTAATGAAAAGTTAAGGTGTGCACCATAGTACTGTTTCTGCAGTGTATAATTGTTTATAGAGTTCACAGTGACATCTGTAAAGTAATACTTCTGGTAGGCCACAGCTGACATCACAAAAATGGGAAAAAACTGTTTCTATTTGTCTCTACTGCACAGAAGAGTGTTTTCTAAAGAAAAAAAAAAAATCAAAAGGAAAAATGAAGACAATTTTCCAAACACTTTGCAAATAAATGTTGATTATAACAAATGGGAAGAAATTACACCAGATAAAGAACTGAAAATATTCAAATCCCTATTATCCCCTCTCTTCCTTTACTAAAGTGTATTACTAACACTTTGAGTCCTTTTTTGATGTGTTACTACTTTTTTAAGTGGGTTTCTGCCTTCTTTCTACAGATTTCAGTTCAATAGATGATACTTCTTTTAGGGTGTATAGATAAATCAAGCCTGAGCATTCTGCCACTGATTTCTGACGAGGCTGTGACTAAGACCCTACTTACTGGCTTTGAAAGTGAGCAAGTTGTAGGATGGATCATCTCTTTTTGTCATCAGCTCTTCTTTACTCCTTGCTCCTAGTAATTGCTTTGGCTAATTTTTTAGTTTTTAGCAATTATTCTTCTTTAAGTGATTTAATGTGCATATGGAAGAAAGAAATTCAGTGCAAAGGAGTAATAAATCATGGGTAAACTCATTTTTTTTCCTCCACCACTTTATAAACTGAAATTTTTACAACACAGTATGTATGGACTGGCCTGGCACCTTATACTTCAAGATTCCTAGGATTTTTTGCAGTAAATAAATGAATTCAGTGTCTGTACTTTGACATTTCTGCAGTATTATTTATAACAGAACGTGTACTGAATTAGGCAGGTCCAGGTGTGGTGGATGAAGTGCAACATCTGCTTTAAAAGTATGTTTCCAGAAAACTGTTTGCAGAATAATGAAACAATGTTGGATAAATAATCAGGAGGCATCCTTGAACATTATGGGGAGTCATTTACAAACCATAAGTAATTGTTCCTCAGCATGTCCACTAGAAACCACCATATTCAACTGTTTATACCTGGTCATAAAAATGCACAAGAGGCTCGAAACACAAGGTCACATCATGAAAGTTAATCTGTTATTACATGGTGAAGTAGTTTTATAAATTAGCTTTCTATAACCTTGCAACAGAAAACTAATTTGAACACTGATCATAGAATCATTGAGGTTGGAAAATACCTCTAGGATCATCTAGTCCAACCTTCGTCGAACGTCTCCCTAACCCCTAGGCCATGTCTCAATGCACCACTTCTACCTGTTTTTTGGGATGGTAACTCCACGACTTCCCTGGGCAGCCTGTTCCAACTACTCTTTCAGTAAAGAACTTCTCATCATCTCCCTGATGAGACCAGGCTAGAGATAGTTTAGAGGAAGCAGATTAATTCCACTTTAAGAAGAGTTAATAATTTCATGCTAGATCTTTATTTTTTGACTTAACTGCCCAAAGAACACAGAATTCCTGCAGAATT
Source organism: Coracias cyanogaster (assembly GCA_033124195.1). Lineage (NCBI taxonomy): Eukaryota > Metazoa > Chordata > Aves > Coraciiformes > Coraciidae > Coracias > Coracias cyanogaster. The sequence continues at coordinate 51,052 of JAVSBS010061802.1, forward strand.
AGCAGAAATACTCTCAGACATTTAAGCTTATATCCTCAAAGGCACTAAGAGTATCCACTCTAACCTCCACTAAGAGTGGAAGTTAGTCACCTAGAGCTCTTTGAAGATATGACTAGAATATAACAACCGAATATTTCAGTTGGAAGGGCCCTACAATGATAATCTAGTCCAACGGCCTGACCACTTCAGGGCTGACCAAAAGTTAAAGCATGTTATTAAAGGCATTGTCCAGATGCCTTTTAAACCCTTACAGGCTTGAGACATCATCCAAGATCCAGTGGTCTTAAGATATTTCAGACATAAGTGTAGATTAGACAGAGAAAACTAAAGACAAAGCTATTGTGCAGAAAGTAGGATTTTGAGAACAGTGAGCTTTGCTGCTATAACCTTAGCTATGTGAAAATGAAGATATCCTAGCTTCTTAAGAGCCTATATAATGTAGTTTTAATACATAGATATGTCCTGGTTTGAGCTACAGCAGAAGCAATTCTGCATTCAGTGATTTTACTGTTCAGCTAAGTCTCTAACAGCACTTTCTGAAGTTAACAGCGTATTTTTGCACTGTCTGCTTCTAGGAGTGGTAGTACTTGATGTTTGTAGTTACTGCCAAGCACTGGTGTGTAAAGAAAGGAACTTGCTTATACCTGCTCCTATAGAAACCAAGGTCACTGCTAAATCTTGTGTGTCATTTTGGAGTGCCATAAGTGAAAGGGTCATAAGTAAAAAAAGTTATACCTGTAGGGAGGAATGGACAGGACAGGTGATCCACACCTGACCAACAAGGTATTCCATTCCATATACATCATATTCAGTATAAAGCTGAGCGATCATGAGGGTCAAACTCTCTCTTCAGTGGCCAGTGTCTGAGGACGAATCTGTCTACCTTCAATCACCCTGCAGTGAACAGGGACAAATTGCACTAGATCAGATTGCTCAGATCACCTGTCCAACCTGACCTTGAATGTTTCTAGGGATGGGGCATGTATGTTATTAGCACTATTTCTAATAGTATATGCACTGTGCAGTGGATAAACAATCACATGGGAGTACAGCCTGTGCAAGCTAACACAGAGAATGAGCAATTCCGTTGTAACCTGTAATACAAATATTTACTAAGGTGTGTCAATTTAGCTGGTACCTTGCCAGAGCCGTTCGGCAGTTGTGTAATGTAAAACCACAGATGTACTTTAAGAAAAAAATTACAACCTTTCTAAGTATTTATTCTGTTCTAGAATTTTATATTTCTTTCCAAAGCCTCAGCTTCTGCTAATAGCATGTATTGCAGTAATGTGTCACTCCATTTTGCTTTGTCCTCTTCAGCCCCACCCTGAACTCCAAGCTTTCTTGCACATCCTTCTAAGTAATTCAGCTTTTTTTCTAAGCAGCAGTTATCAGAAATTTCCTTTTACTACTCACATTCTAAAGTCTCTCTGCACTATGGAACACTATCTCTAAGGGTTGTATACTTTCCTGTGTCATTTCATTAAGAAAAATAAAAGGTTTTCAATATAATATACTGTCACGTGATAATACTTATGAAGCAAAGTCTGTTAACTGTTAAGTTACGGATGACCAGCTGCCTATATATGGGAAAAAGAAAATCAACCACATACTTTAAATTGAAAATTCAGTAACAGTAATAAATAATGCTTATTTGGTACATTTTCCTAAACATGCATGTTGACTCAGTCACCTCAGCTTAAATTGGTTGATGATATGGACCCAGCCAGTAGCTTCAAGAAATTACAAACTGGTAAAATTGCAGTGTTAGCAAGATTAAAGCCCTTTCACACCTGTATATTCCTGATTTATTAGGAAGGATCCATAACGCTTCCCTCCCATGAAAACAATAACATGAATAGTAATAAAAGAAGCACTAAAATAATCATAGAAGGAGGAATTTATCATGATCCTAACCATTTCTAACTCTCCACAGCCAAGAGGATATGGGCCTCCAGTCCCTTTTTAGACAGATTCTCTGAAGAAGTTTGTTTTGCTTTGATATTTACAGTAATGAAAAATTATTAATTTTAACATTGATGAAACAAAATGGGAATTTGGTGGGAAATATTTTTTTTTTTTTTACTGTTTGGATAATTAAGATCATAACTTCTGAAAGAAAATTCATTTCTTGAGGGACTAAACCTACTTTCAGTAGCTGCTGGTGTTTTCACCCTTTGCCATGTGCTCCATAGCTGTAAGAAATTAAGTTAGGTTTTCTTAGCAGATTTTTGGTCCTGAGTATTTTTAAAATATCTAACGATTACACGCGTGTAGGCCCAGAGGTCCTCATTAAAAAAAAAAAAATTAGAGCTTTTCCAATGCAACATATTCCTCTGTCACAAGCAGCTCATATTCTGCTGCTTCCACCTGAGAAGCTACTCACTTGTCTGATTTTTCCTATTTCTCTTGTGCCTCATAAAACGACCAGATAAGAAAATATAATTCAATGAGAAAGTTTAACCCAGAATCTAGTATGCCTAAGTTTCAGACTTCCAATGAAGAAAATTTGCTGCTCATAACCCAGTAAGGAGTATTAGCCCCCTCTTGTGGAAAAATGCCTTTGTTTCTCCAACCTTTCAATATGGTGAATGTTACTGAAAGTCTATACAGCACATCAAACCACATGGATGCCAGTGGAACATCTATACAGAAAGATTTAAAAAATTAAGCATAGTATAGTTTGACCAGTCTATCCGTCAGCAATTGTTATATATGCCCAACTAACAATAACTTACTGCTTGAGTACCTGCTTGTGTCTGACCAGGAATGCATTTCATTATGTTTTCAGTCCTTTCCTAAAAAAGATCTTGCTGTGATGCTGACTGCCTAGAGCAGCAATTATTCATTTGGAGTTCTTTTGAAAATAATTCCGGTTTTGGAAGAGACGGTTTGAAAAATTAAAATGATAATATTTTATTAAAACAATAAGGATGTTTATTTTCTGTTTATTATAAAAGCTACTGATTAGGTGGAACTAATGCTGAATGTTAAGGCATTTCTATCAATAACACTAAAGAAAATTTATTTGAATGGAAAAGACTCTATTGCATTAAAATGTTTAGTGTAATACCATTTACTGAGAAGGTATTTATATCTAAGATTCAGAGAAGTTTAAATATGTACTGCAGTTTGTCTGGCCAAAATAAAAGCAGAAAAATATTGCTAGCTCATTCTAACAAGGACGTCACAATTTAAGAGAGTGCAAGAACCTTTTAAAAGTTCACTCATGTTTGGACTTGGAAATACAGCTTATGGTACTCTGTCTGACAGTCATATAATAAGGTATTAAGGATTTCAGACACTGAAGAACAGTGTTCTGGACCTCAAATTTTAAAATTAAAGAACGTGAACTGCAAGTATCACGCTAACAGTTTATTTTGGGAGGAGGCCCATCTTAATTGATTGTATTGCATAAATAGCCATATTTCTCTGAGATTAGTCCTGTAAAATTCATCTGAACTGCAGCTAATGTTTTATTAAAAAGCACAATGTAAAACATAATCCAACATACGGTTCTATGTTACAGCTACGAAATTAATTCGCTCTTATCCTGAATGTTTTCTCTTTCGCGTATTTACAGAAATGCACCCTTACTCAGTAATTTGTGAGCTAAACAACTCTTTTAACCTCTTTGTGTGGCCAGGTCATAATTTTGGTGATCACTACAGAGGTCCCTCTTTGTGTTTCACATTCAATCTATTCTAAATACCAGCAATAAGGATTAGGCATAACATGCTAAACTCAGTTTCACTAGAGCCTGATACAATGCATTATTGTTCTTTTGTAAATAATATGACTAAGATGATCAGCAAATTGCCTTTGTAATGCTGGTTTCATGTTGCCAGTTTACAGCCATTCTGGGATTAGCTGGCAGATTTTTCTCCTGTATAGTGCTTCTACAAAAAGTTCCAAGGTTATAGAAGCTTTTTTTGTTATTAATCCCCCCAAACACAACTTGTACTTCAGTTCACGCTGCAAATTTCTGTCCTGTTGTCTCTGGTTCTAGGCTACCACAAATCAAACTAATACTTCATTCAAATTTAGGAAAGTATTAAGATCTATTTCAAAATAAATAACTTTCCTGTGACTGAAGCTTTCTTTTGTAGCGCTGTCTATTTTAGTTTATCTTGGCCGAGTTTCTTACTAATCTGTATTTTCCATACTGAATTTATAATTCTGTTCTCATTATTCTTATTATTCTATTACTAACATTACAGATACCGAATCTTACTTCAGTAGAACTATACATTGTACAATGAGAAAAATTCCTCTGAGACATACCCATGCAAAATTCCATTGAGCTGCAGGAGACATTTCATAAGCAGAGCAGAAAAGAAAATTTAGCCCAATTAAGACTACAAGAGAGGACTGAACGTTTATGTGATAGAGCAATAACATGATAAAGATTTTTTTTTTTTTTTTCAGTTTGCAGACATAGTATACCAGAGAACCTCTGTTTATAGTTAAGCGTGGGTAATTTGATATATGTACACATATGAACACACTTCCCCTTTTACCAATGACTGACAGATTCTGTTGCTTAAAGACTGACTTTGAAAGTATCACAAGTCTCCTTTCCCTGTTGACTTTCACCTTCCCCCTCCCTCTATTTTTCCAGCCACCAATAGTATTAAAAAATACTTAGGCAGATACCTAGCATTATTAAGAGGGGTAAATAAAATCCCAGAGTTAAATGGTGTCTGTAAGTGTGCACAGGCCCGGGTTCTTCATTTGTTTTGGGAAGACTAGCACTTAGGAAGCAGAAGCACTGATTAGATTTTTTTGTTGTTGTTGTTTTCCTCACTTTCATTGACTTATTTGTGTATTTCTACTCTTTTAAAGTTTGTTTCCATGGCTACAACCTAGAAAGAAAAACACATCCAGAAGGATGTATCAGGCACCGCCTGTGTCATTCAGCCCGTATTTCAGAAAGGCTCCTTTAAACTCCCTCTAGTGGGCAAAGTGTAAGGCTGCTGAACAACTGCTGAATTTGTCCTAAGAAATTACACACACACAAACAAACCCAAACCCACAAAACCCTGTGAGCAAAGCTGAGCAGTGATTAGACATTTTTATCATTAAAATCTTATAAATATTACTCATCTAAATATGAAAATAAATCGTGGATTTCCTATAAGCAAACATTTTAGGGTTAAACAATAATTGTGACAGTGTGAAAAAAACCCGACACCTTAATCTGAGAGAGAATAGACCTATTGTAGTTAAGCTACAACATTTTCCAGTAAAAATCCTTTTTGGCTGAATGTTTATCAGCCAAAGTCTATACTTCTCATTAACACCTGAGACAAAACCCACTTTTATCATTGTCATTTAATTTCTCCACAAAGAATGAATGTTTTCAAACATTTCCTGTGCAAAAAGGTGAAAGTGATTTCAACCTGGCAAACTCACTCATTTTGTTACATCTGCAATGGTGGTGCTGTTTCACTATTGAACCAAATAAAACTAAGTGAAAAGAAAACAACCTCCAGAAACTCCAAATACGTAGTTCTTCTAAAAATTAATATCTCATTTCATTTCTGTTCCTCTTTCATTTCATTATCTTCTAAGTCAAATTAATTTGTAACTGTAAAAATTTTAGCCCCCCTCAAATTTTCTAAGCTTTCAGAAGTATTACTACATCTTTAGTTAATTATGCAGTTACCTGTATTCAAGGCTAAATTAGAGCCGGTTGTTCTATTACCCAATGGCCACTCCCTAGCAGAGAAAGGGAACTGGGAAAAGGAGAGAAGAATAGCAGATGGAAATGACAAGTGGAGTTAATGAAAGAGCCAAACTAATAGTAATACAAAGTATACAAAGCTATACTCAGCCCAATGAGCGTCCTGTGATCACAATAAACAAGAAAGCAGTCTTCCGGAACAGGATGGTAAGCAAACCCCTCTAGGGATGTGAGAACCAGAAGGAAGATGAGAACCAAAGGAAGCCCCAAGTAGAAGCAGCTTCTGGCCTTAGCAAACTTCCCCCTTTATACTAAGCACGATGTTTATGGGATGGGATACACCTGTAGCCAGCTTGGATCAGCTGCCCTAGCTGACTCCAAAGTGCTAATGGCCTGCACACTATGCCAGGGCTATGATTCTGTCTCAGTGAAACCAGAACAGAAGTAATTAATCTGAACTGAAGCTACATATGTATCAATTATTTTTGATCTCTCTCCTTCCTCCAAACTTTGAGAGAAACTTTGCATGTAGTATTAAGAGTGAAACCCTGGCCCCTATGAATATCTCTATGGGCCTGAAGATGATATTGTATTCTTTCTGGTTTAGATTAGTTACATCTAAAAGGAGATTTGGAAAAGCCATGATACGGTTTCCAAGAATGGAACACAGATTCACTCCAGAAGAGACTAGACAAAGGAAATATATACAAAGTTGCATAACTAGAAACTATAGCTGTAAACCAATTATTTCAAGTACTCTTGCACACTAGTATTGTTTGGAGTTACCTTATATGACAACAATGTTCCAGAACTACTCCAAAATCTTCCACATAGATGGATAATGTGTATATCTGAAGGTATGATGTTTACTTTCATTGTATTCTGACAGCTACCCATATGATTATGCATTACGATTATTCAGTATTTCAAAGCTGTTATCAGCAACTACAGTCTACCCAAAATTGTTGCTTTATGGTCTCTTGCCTGTAATTCTGTTTTCCCCAAACAGTAAATCCAGCCAAACGAATCTGTTATATTCCTTGGCATTTTGCTTTTTGGCAGAGCTACTAAGTTATTAAAAAAAAAAAAAAAAAAAAGCCTTGAATAATAAAAATAAATGAGATGTAAAAATAAGAAAGAATGCTAAAAGTTTCATCTACAAATAAGGTGAATTTGAAAATTTTATAGAAAAATATTCCTTGTTTACCTAGCAGTCTTCAAATACAGTGCATTTTTTCCTTTTGGTAAGCATCTTGAAGGGCATCCAAGGAAATTTTACTGTAGTATTTCCTATGCTAGGATCTTGAGCAATTGAACTGTGTACCAATAACTTTTCAATGGAAATGTTTCCAGCTGGGAAAATTTCTTTGAATGACAATCCAGCCAACGTCAGGGATGGGCATGTGAATTGCCTCCTATCCTATTGTTATGAGACCTGCTATTATGTAGGTTATACTATTTGCAATAAATATCTTTTGTATCACATGCAGGCTGCTTGCCATTTCTTACTGTAAGGAAGACATGGCCTTCTGCAGTCCAATGGATTACACAGGTGTGTCTTAAGAATGATATAGAGAAAGAAAGTAAAATAAGTTATTACCTCTTGGTTTACAAAAAGTAGAGGTCATCCTACTGAACAGAATACATAAATTTTTCACATATTAGAAATATTAGAATACAAAATTCATTGCTAGCCCCCTTTGAGGGCTATGGAGATGATTAGGAGACTGGAGCATCTCTCCTACAAGGAAAGGCTGGGAGACCTGGGGCTGTTTAGCCTGGAGAAGAGACAATTGAGAGGGGATCTTACCATTGCTTATCTAAAGACCGGGTGACAAGAGGATGGGGTCAGACTCTTTTCTGTGGTGCCCACAGATAGGACAAGGGGCAATGGACACAAACGGGAACACAGGAAGTTCCATCTGTATGTGAGGAAAGACTTCTTTACTGTGAGGGTGACGGACCACTGGAACACAACCACAGAGGTTGTGGATTCTTCTTGTCTGGAGAGAGTCAAAACCCACCTGGAAGCAATCCTGTGCAGCCTCCACTAGGCAAACTTGCTTAAGCAGGGGAGCTGGACTAGATGATCTTTGGAAGTGCCTTCCGACCACTACCATTCAGTAATTCTGTGATTCTGTAATAGGGGATGAACTCAAAAGTATTGCTGAGTTAGAAAATGTATTTATTCCCTTATTTTGAAATGGAATCAATACTCACTCAGTGTCTATGAAGCAAGATGGTCCAAATTTGACTTCCAAGATTGGGAACATCTACAGTGCTGTTTGCAAGAAGCTGGGAGGGTATACCAAATAAAAGGAAGATTTATATAGCCCTGGTTTCCTATATGTTTTTTCCCTAAGCATCTGTTACTGGACACTGCTGAAAAAAAGATGCAGGATAAGAAGAACCTTGGGTTTGACCCTGTTCTTGTCTTCATATTTTATCTGCTGTGTGCTCCTAAATAACCATCTTAGTAAAAAGTGTGTCTGGAGCAGCAGAGTCCATTTATTTTATCTCACTACAGGGCTGCTGACAGAATGGCTGTCTACTCCTCATAAATTGAATACAGACACCAAAGGATTATTGTGTGCTTTGAGAAAGGGAAAATACTGGCACGGGATTGACTGTGTCTCATGAAAGGACTAGATTGCTATGTATACAGACACATGCTGTTGCTGTCTGTTACTGCTATGTATGTTACCGGGTATCAGAGAAAGTAAAATGATTAGCTGACATTTTTAATCTCCTTGAAATCTCAGTTATTGAAATACTTGTTTCTCTACCAATTAACCTTTGGACATTTCTGATGCTGATTTTATAAGGGTACCCAAGTGAAAACAAGGATTTGTGACAGTATTCTTTCTAGTATGCAGTATAATAAGTTGATGAATTCTACATGTTGGAATTTTATGAATATTTGAATTAATTTAGCTTAAAGGCATGGTCTGATGTAGCCTAAATTTAATGAAGACAAAAGAGAAAGATTTTTTCATACACAACAGCTTGTGTACTTTTCACTTGAGGAGCTAATTACTTTCCAGCTTTCAAAAACATCTCTCTTGCCCACATTTCTCCCTACAGGATTAAGAATGACTCAACATATTACTTCAGCCACCTTCAATACTGTAGAATTTCTCTAGATATTTTTTTTTTCACTTATACTGTAGATAAAAGTACTAACAAAACATCGAATGCTTCAAGATCTAGATCTTTTAGGAAAATAACATAGATTGTGTAATTGTTTTAAGCAGGTATATATATTTCTGATTCTCTGTGATTCCTTTGTCACTCACTAAGGTGGTGATCCAACTCTGAGTTGGATAGAATAACAGGCAAACCTAGTGCAAACCCATCGTGAATCTTTGAGAAATTCTTTAACAATATCTCAAGTGCATACAGGTTCACTGGATGTTTTGAATGAAAAAGAATACAGCCACTAAAAGTACCTATAATTTACTAAATCTTGCTTTCAATATGAATTGTGAGCACCCATAATGTTGCTCTGGCCAGGGAGGTTACTTGGAAAGAGGACTCATCTGCACTCCCATCAGAACTGCACTCCCTTCGTCATACCATCATTGGGCTTCTGAAAGGACCTGGCTCACAGGGAACACACTCAGGACTAGCAGAGTGGGTTTTCATACCAGACGTTGTAATCTTTTCATCCCTTTTGTAATCTGTTCTCTTTGTTACCATGCAAAGCCTTGGAAGTCTCAAGTTACTCTTGCAAAGCCTTGGAAACTCATGATCAGTTTTACATTTTGATGATCAATGTTTTCCTTGCTAGCACTTCAGCTCAGCAGTGGTCTTAAGCAGTTGTCGCAGTCCTGCATTATTCCTTAGAGTGTTTGCACCTACCCTAGTGTACCATTAAAAAGTAAATTCTAGAAGTTGCTTTTCAGACTCATCAAGTTTTAACTTCTCCAGAACTTACATCCATTTGAAACTCATCTTCCTCTGTATAAATCCTAATCCTATCTGCTAAGATCTGTCAATTCATTAAAATGATTCTGTTCTCTCAAGAAATATACACACACAATTCTTTTTTAATTAAAAAATTAAATTTCTGTATTTTTTCTATTCCTTCTCTACTGAATCCTCTTCTAAATCCTTCTAAATTTAAAGAAGAAAAATAAAATACCTTGCATCATATTCCTTTTCTATTTCTTTTCTTCATCTGTCCTCTTTTTCTTCTCAAAGAGACTGTGGAATAACTATTCCTGAAGATTTAAAAAACTTTTCTTGCCAAGGCTCTGAGCAAACTGATCTCTTATCTAAGTGCTGCTTTCAATAAAGATTTGAACTTGGTGATCTCCAGGGATCCCCTCCAAACTAACTTATTCTGTGTTTCTTACTTATGCCTGAGATGTGTTTTGTCTTGTATGAAGTACATGTCACTTCACTATATGATTCTACAAGAATCTGCTACCCTCTCCTACAGTCTTCCTTTGTGAGAACTGATTTTCATTTCTGAATATGAGCACAAACAGAAATAGTTGTCTTGCACTGTCTTGTTCATTACATACAGGAGATGGTATGGAACACCTTTTCATGAGCAGTCACAGAAGAAAATACCTATCTAGTTTTAAGGTGGAATAGCATTAGAGATGTGATTGTATTAGACAGTGGCTTGATATTCAGAGTTGGGGCTTAGGTTTTATTTAATAGAGTTAATACATAACGAAGATTTTTGCTTCTCAATTAAAATCTTCACTGAAAGTCTCTCTGCGGTTTTATTCCTAGTTTTATTCCTAACCTGGTCTGGTCTTGATGCAATGCAGTACTGATCCATGCTGCCATCTAGTGCCTACAGGGCAAAGCAGTAGGCTACTGAGTTCATAATTTTCATAGAAGCAGAAAGAATCTTAATTCTTGCTCTTTACTGCTAGGAGGGCTTTCTTATTGCCACAGTTTTAACCTTGCAATTAATCTTAAGGAAACTTGCCTCTTATAAGGATAAAACCCTGTCAGGAATGATTGCACGGGAGCAGGTTGGGAACAACAGACAGAGGGAGAGAAAAACCAGTGATAAACAAGGCTGCAGGAAGTAACAAGAAAAAAAGAAATATCACTGATTAAAGTTGCTGCTATCTTGCTGCTCAAAGAATCAGAACAAGTGCAGTGGAGTGGCCATCTGAACCAGAATAAATGCAGCAAGGGATGTCAGTGGAGACTATCGTGACCTTGAGGGGAATAGCAAAGGCATGTAGAGAGAAAAGATGAGATATGTGTGCTTGGACACTCACAGAAGGGCTCGTGATTTCACTGACAGCTTAATATTGGCTAAATTATACAAATAATTAATATTTTCCTATTAGTGCTTTATTAAATAAATATGCATACATTGATACAACTAAAATTAACAAAAAACATTAAAGACTGCCCAATCAGCTAGCCTCAGATTAGCAAAATTACTAGATTACTCAAAACAGTCAAAGATCTCAACCATGAGGAATAAGCCATGCTTGTGAGAGACCATTCAAAATAACTAGTTAGGGTCTCCCAAAGCATGCCGTATATCAGCCTAAACTTATAGTAACTCATTATACTTAATTACACAGAATCACAGAATTGGCTAGGTCAGAAAAGACCTTGAAGATCATGAAGTCAAATCTTTAACCTAACACTGGCAAGTCCTCAAGTAAACCATATCTTTAAGCACTATGTCTATATGTCTTTTAAATACCTCCAGGGATGGGGACTCCACCGCTCTCCTGGGCAACCCATTCCAATGCCTGATAACCCTTTCAGTAAAGAAATTCTTTGTAATATCCAATCTAACCTTGGCACAACTCGTGGCTGTTTCACTTTGAATTCTCAGGCCAAAAGACAAACACAGGTGTATGATTACTTTTCCCTTCCTCAAAAAAGCCTGAAAAAAGGAGCATTCAAAAGAAAATGACTATGCATTTGCAGACACATTCGCATTTGAAATATAATTTTAAAGGATATTTATTCTTCCTCAAGAGTAAGAGTATAGTTTTGATAGAGCAATCTTTCAGCATACACACACCTGTACAATCCCTCTTGGCAATTTTCTGTTGATTAAAATTGCTAATTAAATATTAGCAGTGGTTTTTATATCTTACTTATGAAAATGAACAATATTGATTTTTAATTGATTTTTTCCTTGAGTTGAAAAATTAAAACTATATCTTTATTTTAAGATAATTAGATCTAGAAATGTAATTGCAATTACTTCTTTTAGTGAAACATAAAGACAAAGCAACATATGGCACCCTAAGCAGTTTCAGAATATTCAAAAATTTGTTATTTCCCTCCACAGTCAGCAGGCAGGCACAGATACACCACAAACAGAGACTTGTCTAAAGTGAAAATTACAGTTCTCAGGCTATAAAGGAAAAGTCTACATTGGAAAAGCCAGTATTTTTCTCAGAATGTAATTACACAGTGCCAAAAATGTATCACTGTCAATCATGCCATTAGATAGGACTTTAAAATACCCATTTGAGGTTATTAATGCAGACATATTCCTTTAAATAAGCAGAAGATAATATCTCAATATTGACTTACAGATATAAAATATTTGGGCCTACCAAACTGAAATAGATTCCAAATGGACAAAAATGTACCTACTGAGCAATAAACATTATATAAAGTTTAGCAATATTCAGAGAGAAATTAAAGTAGTAAAGACATTTTTTCCTTAGAAGTTTTAAGAACTACCGCAGTGGTATTTGAGAAACTTCTTCCTTCTTCTCATGTTTTGGGAATATAACAACAAATAACTATACATTCAATATAACTTTCTTACCTATGCCATTTTTCAGGACATGTCATATATTGGGTATATGCTTTTTGTGTTGTAGAAATGGGTCACAATTGTTTTAAGCTTTTCCCTATAAAGGCAATTGTTGTTTTATCCAACTGTGCAGATGTCAATAGGAGCTACAAAACCTTCAAAAATATGAGCTTTCTGATATTGTGAAATGTCATGAATCAGAGTGGTGAGAATTGAAGAGGGTATGGGCTCTCACTGGGAATAGCCATCAGTTCTGTAGAACAACGGGGAAGTTATGGCAGCTTTGCCTATGGAAAGCCGTTAACATGCAAGGACTTGGTGGTTCTTTTCCAGCTTCTGAGGCCATGTTTGTATTAACAGCCTGGGTACAACTGATCAAGTATGTAACAAGTGTCTGGAAAAAACAGGCTTCATAAGAATATATATTCAAGTCCCCCCTTTGTGTGAGAGGCATTGTTTACAGAGACAGTTATGGTTTCTGAGCCTCGTTGTTGTGTTACTGTTCTTCCTTTTGACTCTTTATCCTTCATGCACAGAAGATAACCTTTATTGGTTGAGAGCTAACAAGAATTAGTAAGGAATAAATATGACTATCAGTTCTGAGAACCACCTGAGTGCCAAGCCATGTCTCGCTGAGACAAATTTAATTAATTATGGAAACAATTCTCATTATCTTCCGCATTTATCTTACCAGAAAATAACAATCCAAATAACACCTCCTAACTGCTGCCCCAGTATCAGCAAAGTTAGTTTTCTAGTAGATGTTGGCACCAATCACTTTTTAAAAGCCAGGTTAGCAATCAAATCCCCATGACTCTGCTCCTACCAACTGTTAGCATTCAAAATCATCAGCTGAACCATAAAAATCTTTAGCTTTCCATGTTGAACAATATTGTCATAAAAGTCTTGACAATGAATTTCTAATTAGCAGAGAGTTTTAACAGACATAATGAAAAGGTCACATGAATAATTTGCTCATAAGCTGTGTTAGAACAATCAAAAGGTAAAGACAGCACCACAATGATGATAAATTGGCTATGTAGCATGCATTTTAGATGGGAATGTGATTCTCAATAGCACAAATAGTGAAGAAAAAGAAGGAGCATAAATCTGAAGATGCTTCTGTAGTTTCAAAAATTGACTGGCACTACTCAACAGGAGTGAGTAAAGGTGCCAGAATCTGCCTCGAGCTAGAATCCTATGCAGCTGTATTTTTTAAAAATTAAATGTTTCTCTGCTTCTCTGTTCACATTAATTGCAATTCTGTGGACTGCTGAAGGCACTAAACAAAACACAGTGAATAAAGCTTGAAAACTTATCTTCCTCAGAGACACATTCTCTCTAAACCCAATACTAAAGTCATTGCAATGGCATTTGGAATTTGGCCACAATTTTGACAATTATTGTTTTGCTCTCCTTTTGAGGACTTGTTTAGCTCAGACAGAGTGCAGATAGCCTCCTGGTTGCTGATCCAAGGTTACAGAGTTCACTAAAACTTCTCCCTTTGATGAGAGCTAGTGGTTTTACTTCTTGTCACGGTCTGGACTTGTATATTATTGCTCATAATATTGTAAGTAGTCTAGCATGGATGATTACTGCCAGAGAACCTCTTCTCCTGCCTCTAAGTTAACGTATAAGACATTGTTGGCTTAATTAACTCTGTTGACACTGGGTACCTGTATTTCTCCTTTCTGTCATCCTTGTCTGAAAGGATTGTCAGCATAACATTACACAGTTCCATTGGACTTAATGTTGCCTTCAAAAATGTCAAGGTAATGCTGAACAGATCAGATTAACATGTAACACTCCTAAAATAATACTGATTTTTCTTTTTTTTTTTTTCTGACATGTCATAGATGAAGCTAGTGGTATCCTCACTCTTGGCCATTATTTCAGGTACTCCAGGGAACAGTTATTCACTGGTGAAGACATGGAGTAGACAATTTTATATGGTTTTCCATGTTATGTGGTTTCTTGATTCATTTTGAGTAAATCTGAAAAGACCTCCACTGACAGTGCAACCCTCAAGCTTATTGGCTTTAGTCTTATCAGGCAGCAGATACTGAATGTTTTGGACTAAGTCAGCTTGGAAAAATACTGACAAGAAACAGTAATTTTATTCTTCAGAACAATTCTTTTGCATGCACTTGCGTGTCTTTCTGGTCCTTCTTTTTTCAGTGTGGTTTTTTTTTTTTTTTCTTTCTACAAATCATTTCACTAGCAAGAATACATTGAAAGAGCAAGTTTATGTAAATATCGCAAAAAGCTTACAGACTTCCAAACCGCAGTTGTATGCGCGCATAGACACTTCAGAGTTAAATGTATAGGTTCTGCTGAATGTCTTGCTGTACAGCTGGTCTGGGGCCTGTTTGGGATTCTCTTGGCACTACTTAAATTTAGCAGTTGTGCTCACCCACATAGTGAGCAGGCACATCTTTAACCAAGGAATTTAAATGTATAATTCTTCCAACTAATTGCTCGTGAACGAGTTACAGATCAAGAATAATTCGCCAATCCTATTCCACATATAGTGATAAATTCTAGAAAATTGCAGTCAAATCACATATAATTCCTCAATGGAAAAAGAATAGAAACAAATCAGTGAACCAATTTGTTATGATTACTTTCTCCTCTTTCTAAC
>JAVSBS010064489.1:0-22219 GCA_033124195.1 Coracias cyanogaster
TGCGGACTCAGATTACAAGGACCAACAGTCTGTGGATCATAAACTATGAATCATAAACTATGTAAACCCGTTTGCCCTTGCAGGATTTATGCGAAGGTGCCTCGTTGTCAGTGCTCTCACGTTGCACAGAGCTGATCACAGATCCATTATGGCCCATTTTTAGAGCCGAGCAAGTGCTTAACTGTCCTTATTCACGTCTCATTTGCCCGCTTTGCAAAACCATAAAATATTTGTCATGCATAACACATTAAATAATGGTGCAGAGACCAATGTAATTTTTTCAGGTGTTTCTTTATCTTTCTCTTCTGATATAACTTTTCAAAGGGGTTTAGAGTCCTTAAGATGTATACAATTAAAAAATACTGTAAGAAGCTCACTATGCAATGTATTTTTACACACTTAAGTGTTATGCCTTTAGACTGTAACACGGACAATATCCTAAACCCACTAATGTAACCCAGCAGAAATATCATGTCTAGAAAAGCAGCACTTTATTAAAGAAGCACTGAAACAGAAGTGAGATGCTAACTCAGCATTTACATATTTAATCATATTTTAAAAAAATATATAAGAAACAATTAAAATAATCTAAGGAAGCAATTAGAAAAATGTTATTTCATCTATGACAATTAAGTTTTCCTATGTTCAATATAGTATGGTAATAGGTCCCAGTTTAGATTACAGCTTATTTGTATGGAAATTCAATTGGGAGTGGGAGCTTGTGATTTTCGCAGTCTTAGTAAGCAGGAAGTGTTGACATAATTTGATAAAATGCACTAGAAGAAGAATGTGAGAAAGAACATAAATTAATGATCAGATTTCTCCTATTTCATATTTAATAGTTTTTTCAACTCAGAATTGCCTCTTTGGTTATATTAGTTCTGCAAAATCAAGTGAAATTACAAGGAATGACCCAGAATATTTTCATAGAAACATCTGCCCTCTAAATAATGCTCTTCATTACAAAACCAGAGCAACAATTAACAAAGTCCATGGATTTATTTTTATAATGAGTACACTTGTAGCTTTGTAAATTACACTCACAAAACCATTCACAGTAGATAAAGAAGGCATGTTCTGAACCATTTCCACTCTTGGAATTTTAGCTAGAACGGATTCTGAGGAAAGAAAAGGGGAAAGGGATAAGAATATCCTTTTACCTATTTGTCTTAAAGAGTACTCATTGTTAGTAAGTAATATTATTCCTTCAAAAGAGAGGCCATGTATGTACAGGTATCAGTGACTTCAGGCACTTCTGGCAGCACACTTGGTTAAGTATCTCAGTGTCTTCTAATCGAATACCAGTTGCTAACACTGACTTATAGAAGGCTTTGTATGCCTAAAGCATGGTGTAGTGCTCAGTGAAGGTTATATTGTCGCAAATCTCCACCCATCACTACTACAGAATTTTCCTTTTATTAAACAATGCAGTTTGGTTGTTGTCAGTTTGATAGAAAGTCCATGAACAGCCAAAGATCCACTGGAAGAAATGCCTCAAGGAAATAGCGGAACCCTGACCTGATGCTCAGCCAAGGTTAACCCGCCACGTACACATTCCATTTAAAGCTGGTAAAACTGCATGTCAGCTGGAATGATTCCTTAGGAAACTGGGGAATCATAAAGGAAGGGAGA
This sequence comes from Coracias cyanogaster, assembly GCA_033124195.1. NCBI lineage: Eukaryota > Metazoa > Chordata > Aves > Coraciiformes > Coraciidae > Coracias > Coracias cyanogaster. The sequence goes on from JAVSBS010064489.1 coordinate 1,633, forward strand.
TCTTCTGTACAAATGTGGAATATATCAGGTCTCACACCTTAGAAAAGTTGGGGTAAAACTTTTTACTTGGATGGACATGGACCACAGGCCACCATCATTTGATACACACTGAGCTGCATATTCACAGAACTGTCTCTTTGAGATGAAAGAGGTGGGAGTCAACAATGTTGAGGTACAGGAAAAAAGGTGGATGACTGTATCAACATAATCTACTTCTGCAGAATTTCACATCCATTCCTCAGTATTTTCTATTTGAAAATACTCAATACATTCAAGATTATAACTAGTTCAGACACAACCAAGCTAGTACTTTTTAGAATCAAGCCTCTTTTTTTAATAAAGTATGACTTAAAGTATATTCAACAGCATGCCTGGAGCAGGAATATACGCTATCATAAAATACATCAAAATACAAAGAACTAAAAAATAGTTCCTTCAGTTGTTAAGGCCTGCACTTATGTAATGGATCACTCTCCATTTCTCTGCTCTTTGTAAAGGGCTATATGTGCCTTTGAACTCTACAAAATCTAATAAAGGGACTTTTATCCCTAATAAAGGGATTGTGGCAAATAACAGTATTTCAGAGTCAGAATGATCACTCACGCTATAAACTGATTTTGTGCTTCACATAATCTCAGGTAAATAATATCCATGCATGCATCTCAACAATTCTCATATCCCATTATAATTTTGCACATGGCCCATCAGGATGTACTGCCTCAAGGTAGTGGTTAAGGAGCTAGATTTTTTTCTTTTGTTCTTACTATAAAGAACATTAAAGCAAATGTTTGCAGCAAAATGTTTTGTAATTACTAGAATAATTAGTAGCAGTCAGTTGGATTTTGCAGCAAGTGAATTGAGAGTCATTCTAAGAATAAAACAAAAATGAAAAAGAATCTATGTGAACTTTATGAACCAGTAGACAAGAACAATTTCTATTTGTAGGTGTCCTTTAGTATCTTTTATATCAGGAGCTTGCTTTTATGCTAAGTAAAATTAGAAATACCCATCACAGTGTGCTAGAAAACTCCAAGCACAAAATAGTTAATTAAAAAGCTTTAAAAGTGCCTGAGTGACATTAAAATATTAATAAAAGAAAATAATAAAAATAATAAAATAATAAAAATACTCCTTGTTCAGGTGATAGGTTTGCCTTTTGCACATCGTGGATGGGAATCATTCTTAGAAAATGACTTGCAAGGGATGCAGTAAAACACTAAGCAGAAGGAAGACGAAGCACAGTCCAAATAAAGAACTACTATCAGTTTTGCAAATCAGAGACCATGGTACAATTAGTCCTTGATTTCTATTTCTTTGCTTTTGATAGATGTATTTCATGGCCATGTATAATCAAATTTTACTTGGAAATTTTTTATTTCATCCTGTTTCATCCCCCAGATATTCTGTTTCCTGTTCCACAATGTTAATTTTTCACTCATCCGGTCTATCAAATTATTCACCTTCATTCAAATATCTCCTGGAAATTCCCTTCTTCCAGTCTTACATTGGTTGCACACACTATCTTTTATCTTGACTACATCTTTAAAAAAATATGCTACAACAGATCATATTCTACCAAATGGAGTAGCCCTATGACATCTGAGCCCTTCCTCAGACTACCTCCTTGCTACTTTCTAATAGCTGTATCTATTAAATCAGATTTAGTTTTCTATGACAGGACTCTGCTGTAAAGATTTTTTTTTTTTTTTTTAAATGGACACAGGAGGTTAAATGTGAAGCTGAGGAGGGCACTAAATTCAAGTTCTCCATATACAAGGTATCATCACGTTTGTGCTACTGCATAAGAGGGAAGCCACAGCTCTTGCTCTTTTTTGTAAATATTTCTCCTCTCAGTCTGAACACACTTTCTGGATTGTCCTGGGGGCAGTGCCTACACAGAGGCTACCAGCTGAAGACAGATGGGTAGGATGCCTTAAGCTGCTCAGTGCTACCAAGCTAGAAAAGAATTGGAAAAGAATTGTGTATACTAGTAGAAACTCACTGGCAAGTTCAAGTGCCTAGAGGTATTAAGGAGTCATACTGTGGTTTTGAGAACTGTTTCTGATACATAAACTAGGTGTCTGCATCCATCCTAAATCCTTTGTGGATTTGAGTATATACATTTTTCTACTAGTGGCCATGCCTTCCTCTTTCTGCTGTCTCTGAATGCAGTCACGTGAAGACGCCTCTAGTCAGTCCCTTGACAGCTTACAACATCCCACTTGCAACACAATGGCACCCCCACTTTGTTGGAAAATCATAATTTAAGATTAAAAAATATATATATTATTCCTACTATATGTTGAGATGTCCAGAATCTGTCTCTTGAGGTAATGTCCCTATAAAGGTGTAGTTTTTTATTCTGCATTTTACAGCCAAAAATTTAAGAAGTTTTGCTTTGCTGATTTGATTAAATGGCCTATAACAGACATATAACAGAATTTCCTTCCTCTGTAGCTTCATTTCACAGAGGCATCAAATTTTACAGTTCTGAATTATTTGTAATTTTAAAAGTGACTGTCCCTTTATAAATCAGTTCCCCTTCACACTTTTCCTTCAATCTCTGTGACTCTTTTTTACTGTTATGACCTTCCTACACGGGTTAAAATCAGGTTTTAATATTCTAATCATTGTTACCCTTCCAATTTTCCCCAAATCACTAGATAAAAGCTGAAGTTAGTTTATCTTTAAATAGGTAGGACATTAAAAGTAAACTTGCCTTATGTGAGAGAACAAGCAGGCCCTGTTTCAAGAGATTATTAAAATGGAGATTGTGCTATTTACTAAGATTTCTGTGATAATCCGCCATAGCCTCTGCAGACACTGCATTTTCATATGGGAGGTGAAAGAGGCAAGGCAGAAAAAAGCTCTCCTTATCCCTCTGTAGACTCTGCTTTATTGAGAAAATAGTGGTATTGGTTAAAATTAGCAGAGATACTGCAATTCTTCACGTGTAAGTGAGAACATGGTTTTGGTCCAGTAAATGCCTCAGCACAAAACATTCAAACACTCAGGTGTAATTAAAGAATAAAAAGAGCAATCATTTCTATTTGATGAAGAAATAAGGAAATTCTGCACAAACATATTTCTCTAAGAAAACCACTGATTTATTTTATGTCATTTGGGTTTTGGAGAACGTGGAAGAAATATTTTTAGACTCATTAAACACAAAAGATAAGGATATTAATACCAGATAACATTTTTATTAAAGCAAGAATCAGTTCTAAATAAATTCTTCTAATGTGTCAGGAACTTCAGTACACCTTTGCTGCCTTGATAAATATTAAATTGGGGCCATCAGAACCTGACATAATCCTCTGAAATTCAGAATTGAAGTGAAAAAGAAAAATCACACAGTACCATCTGCTATGATCTTTGCTTAATATGGGAGATTACACTTTATGGCCAGAAAAGCTCTCCAGAATTTAGAATGTGACCTTCCAATAATGCAGACTTGTGTCAAAACAATGAGTAGTATTAAGATGCTGTAAGGAAAGAAACTATGAAATTAGATGCAAAGAAATTAAAAAGAATTTTTTTTTAAAAAAAGAGGCAAGACAAAAAGAGGTGCCAGCATAAAGTTTATAGTAACTCCCTACTTGTAATTTTTAATATACAAGATAAATGAGTACAAAATTAATTAAATATCTGGATAATTACTACCTGTGATGCAATTTAGATTCTCCCACAATAAACATCATAGCTTGAGGTAACAGTTACAATGGTTCTTCTGGGACATTACGAGAAGTATACAAAGATTGATTCCTTCATTGCTAAGACTCATCCAGACCTCCATCTTAACAACAATTTTCTAATTATCTTTAATTTCTGAACGTGAGGAAAAAATTAGTGAAGAAAAGGTAGGTAAACTCCATCTTCCTTATGTTGCTTATATATAAAGAAACTGTGTATAAATCCAACAGAAATATGTCAGAATTCTGTACACCACAAAAAGTGTTAATTGATTATAGCTGCAATCAGCCAGTCAGTGTAAACCCTTCAGGGCCTGTACACTGGACTTTCAGCACAGTGCTAGCAGAAAGTCATTACTAACTTTGTGCAACTTTTTCACCATGGACTCTCTCTAATTAACAGTGAGCCAAAGATCTGCTTTTCAAATTTGTTCCCTTACATGAAGGCTTTTCTGTGCATATATTTTTTAGAGTAGTGTCCAGCAATTTCAGGAAAACATGCTTAATTTCTGTATTTTAAATTACACATTGGAAATTAAATTGAGATTTACCTTTAAAAGTTCTCACATTACCCTCCTCCATTTTATGTTAACTTCAAATCACCGTGCTAGTTCAAAAATCTGTTTTGATATCTGTATAACTAAATTCATAGGAGACAACAGACAAAAAGACCACTGTGGACTCAAAAAGAGCACTGAACTGAGAAGGAAGATTTACAGTCTAGATAAAAAAAGAAAAAAGAGACCTTAATGTATGGTTGTGTAGAAGCTGTCATGCTAATTTCACCTGTGCTCTGAGCCAGTGGGACACAAGTTATTTCTGTTCAGCAGTTATAGCTGAACAAAGAGATACCATTATAGAAATAAAGCTGGTGACTCTCTAGCTTCTATCTGTCTTTCCTAACACCGTTCAGCTCTGAGGTCAGGAAAGTAGGTATTTGCAGATGAGAAAACACTGCTTACATTGAAAAAAAAATATTGTGTAGTCTTCAAGGTGTCACCAGGACTCTTTTAATCCCTGGGCAGACACACATTGTTCTTTCAAAAACATGCAAAAAAATGTGGGTATATACTTAAGTCACAGTTAATATGTGTGATTAATTTACAAAAACTATATCCCCATTTAAATGTGCATGTGACTACTGGAAGCACAAACTACAAATATTGAAGCAATTCTAAGTACAAATTTAGTATCTAACTAGCCATCACACAAACGAAGTTTCTTTCAGAACAAATATAACTTTAAAACACTAAGTAAGCTTTACTTACTCATTGCATACCCTTCCCAAAGGGTGTGCAAATTAATGTCCTTTTCATTCACAATGCAATTTTAAAAGTTTTTACACACTTCTGACAAAACTGCAGAAACATCACAAAGTTGAATATACCTTTAATAATTCAATTATTTTCCCACATATCCGTATACTTACTGTCACCATGTATAAACAATATAAATCAATATTTTCCCTGTAAGGTAATTCCATGTATTTAGTCAGAACAATATTACTTGTGGCATGACACTTCAAGAAAGGATCAAATACAAGTTATACCACAAAGTACATAACCATTTTGTACGTTCCATGGACTACAATCTGCTGCTGCTGTTTCACGTGGGCAGCAGTGATACAGCCGGAAGCAACATCAAGAGTGTTAAGAATGACTACAGAGCCCTAGGAGCAGTGGTGAAGGACTCAGGGGCACAGGTAGCCTATTCATCAGTCCTCCCAGTCAAAGGAAATGGTCTTGAAAGGGCCAGTTGAATTGGGAAAATCAATAAATGGTTATACGAGTGGTGTCACAGCTAGGGCTTCAGCTACTTTGACTATGGGATCCACTCTGAGAAACCTGGTCTCCTAGAAACTGATGGAGTCCATCTCTCAGGGAAGGAGGAGAGCATCTTTCGCTACAGGCTTGCCAGTTTAGTAAAAATGGCTTTAAACCAGAGTTGCCAGAGGAGGGGATCCTTAATCCATCCTACTTCAAGACCAGTGCCACTAACAGATACTCTGGGCCTGGAGAAGGATCACAGGCCAGCAAGAGATCACCTGAAGTGCAAGATAATGGGAATCTACCCAGTAAGTCAGCTTCCCTGTGGGCCCAACTTAAATGCCTCTGTGCAAATGCTTAGAGCATGGGCAATAAGCAAGAGGAGTTACAGATGTGCACACAGCTGCAGGGCTATGATGTCATTAACATGAGACCTGATGTTATGACTCTTATGACTGGATTTTGAGAATAGATGGATACAAACACTTAAGGAAAGACAGGCAGGGGAGACAAGATGGGGGGTGTCATCCTCTATGTCTGTGATCAGTGGGAGTCCATGGAGCTCAGCCTGGGAATGGATGAGGAGCTGACTGAAAGCTTATGGGTCAGGGTTAAAGGGAAGGCAGGGGAAGGTGGGTGTTTCCTACAGGCCACCTGACCAGGAAGAAGGAGTGGATTATATCCTCCATAGACTGATAGAAGTGGCTTTACGTTCCAAAGGCCCTTGTCCTCATGGGTGATTTCAACCATCCTGACATCTGTTGGAAGGACAGCACAGCAGGGTACCAGCAATCCAGGAGGTTCCTGGAATGCATTGATGACAATTTCCTTCTACAAATGGTAGAAGAACCAACCAGAAAGGGTGTTATGTTGGACCTTGTCCTCACCAACAAGGAGGAGTTGGCTGGTAACATGAAGCTTAAGGGCAGCCTTGGCTGCAGCGACCACAAAGTGGTGGAATTCAAGATCCCTAGGGCAACGAAGAGGGTGTGCAGCAAGCTCACTACCCTGGGCTTTAGGAGAGCAGACTTCGATGTCTTCAGGGTTTTGCTCAGTAAAGTACCATGCAATAAAGCCCTGGGGGGAACAGAGGCCCAAGAAAGCTGGTCACTATTCAAGGACCACCTCCTCCAAGCCTAGGAGCAATGCATCCCAAAAAAAAGAAGAAGACAGCCAAGAATGCAAGTAGACCTGCATGGATGAACAGCGAGATCCTGGACACAGTTAGATTCAAAAAGAGAGTCTACACAGAGTAGAAGCAAGGACAGGTATTCTGGGAGGATTACAAAGAAGTTGTCTGATCAGCCAGGGATCAGGTTAGGAAACTCTTCAGAAGTGGTAAAAAGGAAGACCTGGGCAAACACAGGCCAACTTCCCCTCTGTGCCTGGGAAGGTCATGGAACAGATCCTCCTGAAGGCTCTGCTAAGGCACATGGGAAATGAAGAGGTGATTTTTGGCAACCAACACAGCTTCACCAAGGGCAAATTATGCCTCACAAATTTGCTAGCCTTCTACAATGGAGTTACAGCATTGATGGATAAGGGAAGAGCACCTGACATAATTTGTCTGAACTTGTGCAAAGCCTTTGACACTGTAACCCACGACATCCTGGTCTCTAAATTGGAAAGGCAAGGATTTTATGGCTGGACCACTCAGTGGATAAGGAATTGTCTGGATGGTCACACTCCAAGAGTTGCGGTCAACAGCTTCGCGTCCAAGTGAAACCCAGCGTATGAGTGGTGTTCCTTAGGGACCAGTATTGGGACCTGTCCTGTTTAACGTCTTTGTCAGTGTCATGGACAGTGGAATTGAGTGCATCATCAGCAAGTTTACCAATGACACCAAGCTGTGTGGTGCCGTTAACATGGTGGAGGGAAGAGATGCCATCCAGAGGGACCTTGACAGGCTTGAGAGGTGGGCCCATGACAACCTCACAAAGTTCAACAAGGCCAAGTGCAAGGTCCTGCACCTGTGTCTGGGCAATCCCAAGCACAAATACAGGCTGGGCAATGAGTGGATTGAGAGCAGTCCTGAGGAGAAGGAATTGGGTGTGCTGGTTGATGAAAAGCTCAACATGAGCCAACAATACATGAGTGCAGCCCAGAAAGTCAGTTGTACCCTGGGCTTCATCCAAAGAAACATGGCCAGCAGGTTGAGGGAGGGGATTCTTTTCCCCCTGCTTGGCTGTTGTGAGACCCCACCTGGACTACTGTGTCCAGCTCTGGAGCCCGCAACACAAGAAGGACATGGACGTTTGGAGCAGGTCCAGAGGAGAGCCATGAGGATGATCAGTGGGCTTGAACACCTATCCCAGAAGGACAGGCTGAGACAGCAAGGCTTGTTCAGCCTGGAGAAGAGAAGGCTCCAGGGAGACTTCATTGTGGCCTTACAGTATCTGAAAGGAGCCTACAAGAAGGCTGGGGGGAAACTTTTTACAAGGGCTTGTAGTGATAAGACAAGGGGTAATTGCTTTAAACTGGAAGAGTGCTGATTTAGATTAGAAACTAGGAAGCTGTTTTTCACCGTGAGACACTGGAACAAGTTGCCCGGGGAGGCTGTGTGTGTTCTATCCCCGGATATGTTCAAGACCAGGCTGGATGGGGCTTTGAGCAACATAGTCTAGTGGAAGGTGTCTCTGCTCATGGCAGAAGAGTTGGAACTAGAGGGATAGGAACTAGGTCCCTTCCATCTCAAACCATTATATGCTTACATGATTTTAAATTAACTGACATTTTAATAAGATTCATAAATAAGGTAATGCTGAACACACAATACTAGATTTTAGAGTTCAAATTTTGACCTTCCTTAACATGTACTCCCCCATAAAATTAACACAATGAAACTGCAACTGTTACAGTCCCCAAATTTTTAAATCTTAATTTTAATTAAGAATGCTTTTATCTTAGTATATTTACTAGTTAGTTACAAACAAAATTGCCAGATACATACAGGTGAGGGTATTTTGTGATTGTGTCTGACAATGAGAATAAAATAGAAACTGTTTCAGTAGGATCAGTATTAATTTACACAAGGTAGTGTACAAACTAGTAAATAGTTTGCACAGCAAAATAGAAGTATGACAATTTTTTAGGTTTGGTAAAATATTAAAAATATTACACCAATATATGTTCTAATCTGTATTGCTTTAAACTCAAATTTCCACCCTCCATCAGTCACCATGATTAAAATTGCACATTAGAGATCAGAATTCATGTTTTTATATGTTTCAGTAAAAATTAATATTATTTTCTAATTTTATTTGAGCATTTTATTTTAGATGTCTTGTTCACACCTTATTCTAGATTCATGTGGCATTTTTAAAAAGTTTGAAAATCTGCTTTTCCTCATTAACCAAAGAAATGCTTTCATTTGCTGAAACCTACTACAGAGCAAACAACTAACCAGAAGAATTAACCACTTTCTTGGCAATTGTCAAAATCACGTGATGGTCCTGTTTTCAGATGAATGCTTCAACAGCCTTGTTGGCAAGAGATGTATTGGTTATTTTTTGAGGCTTTTTCTTCTCAGATGCTATTTCACAGATCAGATGAATGGGTCAGAACTAGGCCACATACTGTTTTTTTCAGAGGAGGAGAGGGTGTATATGCATGCTTATGCAAGAAAGAAATTTTCTGGGAAGAGTTAAATACTAACCTAGTGTAATAAAAAATTACTAAGTCTTATTGCTTCATTAAGATACAGTAATATCTCCTTACAATCTCTGGAATTGGTTCCTCAGCAAAATGTGCAAGCAGACTATATGTCACATCTAGTCACTGCATATAATTTTACAAATCTAAAAGCACTCAAAATTTAGCTTGCTTTGTAATTTTCTTGCTGTAATTTTTACCTGAAGTTTTCTTTCCTTCTGCTGGAAACATGGAGAAACTGCTTTTATACAAAGAACTAGTTAAAATATAGCTAGTTATGGAAGGTGGCAAATATTGCACCCAGAAACAAAAAACCACGAAGCTACTTACTGAACATCTTTGTTGTTGGTCCATGTGAACAGAAAGCCTAACATCAACAGCCATTTCAAGGGAAAAATAGAATAATAATGAAAAAACATGAAACTGTAGTATTTACTATTTCCTAGCATTTTGCTTGTGCCATTCTCATTGAAGGTATGCCTTTGGACACATGGATGAATAAATCTTGAACTTGATATTGCTGTACTAAAGATATGCTATCACCAAAACCACAGAACAACGTTGCATCCTCTTTTATACTTCAATAAAAACAGCTATGTAACTCGATATGAAGAACAAAATGAAACAGCTGGTAGGTATGTAACATACTACATAGTCATTACTCTCTTAATATGAGCCATCAACAACAGTAAGAAGGAAAAATAGCTTCCTAAACTTTTAGCATTCTTATACTGCAATTAAACTAAAATACTTTACTATGGAAACCAAAGAAAAATAAAATTCTGGGAGAACATAAAACAAACAAGCAAAAAAACCCTTCTATCAAATGAAACTAGAACTGGGACTGCAATTCTTCACAACCTATGACTTTATCATGTATTAAACGTATCCCCTAGCAGAAAACATTAATTAGAGCTGAACAAAAAACCTCACAATGAATAATTTACTCAGTGAACCTAGCATCTTCTTCAGCTTGCAGTGTGTCTGTGAAAAGATAATGATTTGTTCTGTTACATTTTGGTATTTAAAACTTCTGAACAATTAAATTTATCTTCTGTAAGATAACTAGCAAAAATTAATGATCACACCACATATAAAAAAAAAAAAATTCTCACAAATAATATGGTAACTTGCATAGGTGATCCTCACAGCATAGCAGGTTTTGCAAACAGATATATCGACAGAGGAAGGAACTCTGTAAAATTCTTCCTAAAATCATAAGGTCATTATGTCTACATGGTAACAGTTTTGAAAGTCTATGAACTCTAAAATTGATTGTCTAGGGATATAAAATCTCAAGAAAACTTTAGACACTTGAAAGTAAAAGTGGAAATATTAAGGTAGGTAAAATTTAGTTGTCATTTTGAAAGTTATCACAAAGATCTTTTTATTAGGCAAGAGGTACACTCACTCACTTTGAAAAGCTGCAAAGAGACTATACAGACTGGCATATGATGATTCAATTGCTGATTAATTCTCTCAGATAATCTGTTTTTCATAAGTTTTGCAAATTCACAAGTCAGAGGTTACTAAAATGAGTAAAATGAGTTCCCAGGTCCTTTTAGTAAATTGGTCTTTACAGTACTAGAATTTTGGATGTCACTGCTAGCACAGTTATGGAGTAGATGAACACACAGGGCAACCTATACATGATGCTCGAAAGCTATTCTAAGACTGTTCAGACAGAGAAGTTTCCATCTACAGCAGTGCTAGAGGTCCCTGTTTGGGAACCTGACCCAAATATTATAGAGAAAATATATATAAAAACATATATAATTCATGGAGAAGAATATGTATGTTCAGGTTCCATCCAGACAAGGGTCAGTATGTACAGTGTGTACCTGAATCAGGGGTATGCTTGTGCTTCATGAAGTTGAATACATCCTAACAGAATCATCTTACCACAGTCAGCTATTTTTAGCCATTATTCACAAAGTCTGTTACTTTTTAGTTTCCTTCATGCCTACCGTTCAGGAGAGAAATATTAGACATAGGAAGTCATGAGACACTCAGTTTTTCCATATTGAAAAAACTTAAAAATATTAAGAATATTCCAGTTCAATAAACATCCATTGATTGATTTCCAGTGGAAGCCAAGGCAGCATATTTTAAATCTATGCATATTCTATTTATGTTTAAACTGATAGCTCTTGTTATGGCTTGATTTGCTAATACACAACGGTGTAAATCTGAAAGGTGCCTGGTTTTTTTTCCCGCTGGACATCTTTGTTTCACAAATGCAGATGGTGTAAATTCCCAACTGATGTGGTTGGAGACTACTGGCAAGTTAGGGGTTATGCTTCACTTACAGAAGTTGTCATAGTTTTGTTTCTTTCAATAGAACTTTTCATTTCAGCTTTATTTTCTCTCAGATTTCATCAGTTGTCCATCCAAGTGGGCAAACTAAGTTGAAGAAGTTTCCCAGATTAAGTTTAATTGATATGCTATCACTTCTGCTGCCCAGTCATTTTCCTGTTTATTTCTAAAAGCTGCTTTTTATCCTGACATCTCTCAAGCCTATATATTCTGTAGGTGATATCTAATCAGATTTCTCTAACTTGCCTCTTTCTGTGATAACTTGCTTCTCCTTTCTAAAGTTTTATCTCATAATGTGCATTCCTCAATTTTCTAGTTGCTGCTGCCCAGTAAATATGAACATTTTCCTTCTTTTTCTTCAAGGCCTTCTCATGACATGAGTTTTTTGCCATTATTTTTTTCCTTAGGCCTTGAAACTACCAATAACCCATGTGAAGCAGATACAACAAAAGTAAAAAATTAAGCTCTACCTAACAACTGTTCCTTTGATTATATCTTTAAATATAGCAGGTCTACATTTGTCGTTGGCGTTAGTCATACATTCATGGCAACAATATATATAAAAACGAATCCAGACTAGGCATTACAGAGACAGGCTTACCAATGAGCATTTCTATAGCTCTGCAGCCCGTAGTCTTAGAATGAGAGGCTCCAAGTAGGAGATTCTATCAAAGGGGTCCCAGTATAGCTTATTAGCATAAAGCACAAAACAAAATTTAATGCCATGTTTTATTTACCTCAACTGCAAAGTCTTTTAGTGGCTGTTCATACTGCAAGGAAAGAAGCTTGTCTTTCTATCTTTGTATCCAGCCTAGTCCTGTCAGTGACTCCCCCCTGGGCAGCCTCTGTGCATTCCAGTACTCTGTCACCCTCACCGTGAAGAAGTTTTTTCTCATACTTATGTGGAATCTCCTATGTTCCAGCTCGCACCCATTGTCCCTTGTCCTATCATTGGATGTCACTGAGAAGAGCCTGGCTCCATCCTCCTGAGACTCACACTTTACATTATTTATCCCACTTGCATTGTATTCCACTTGCATTCTTTTTTCTTGTAGCAGTAGAACCCCCAATACTCTGTAAACTCATGGAATAGCACTTCAAAGCCAAGTACATAGACAGCTTTGGAAAAGGCAGGGACTACATGCATGAACATGAATGAGATTTCAGTGGGGAACAAGCTTTGAGGCATAGGTATGAAATGTTCACAAGAACTTATATTACTAATTAGACTGAGTTCTGAATCAGGTATGAAAATATATCATCAGCCATTCCATATTTCACTACAGTCGAATGAGCTTATTCTATGAATAAACAGACTTGAAATGGTGCTAATTTAACACCTATGGCAGTAATACATTTAGAAGTATTTGGAAATGTAATGCAACTAGAATTATTTGCAATAACTGGAAAGTAAGCAGCAGGTACATCACATAAAATTAAGCTTACAGTTATGAATGTTTTTATGAGTTACTAAAGGTTGATTCTTTCTTTTTTCCTGTTGGGAGAAAATGCATGTGAGATTGTGACACTGAAGAAATAAATTATTTTAATTACATTCAGAAGAGAGGGAATTGAAATAATCTGTTTCACAGTGACCATGTGAAGGATTTTTACATTAACAAAAATTTTTAAAAGCAACCAATCCTAAATATATTGCAAATTTCTCATTTAAGTTTTCTTTTAACTAGAGACATTATGGCACATTTTACAATTTGATAGGTGCCAGATGATACACAATAATTATAAAGAAGTAAATACATACCAGTAAGCAAGAATAATGAGATTAACATGCTCAAATTTTTTCCTTAGTTTATTAAAACCAGAACTTTACAATGATCAAATTGGTGCCATTTTAATATTAATGATGACAATGAAATCAATAAACAAGTATTCAAAATATAACCCCACAAAACTGATATTAAAAGGAATGAATATGCTTTATTCTTGTTATGGGAGAACATAAGGAATAATATATTTATTAGTCTAAACCAGGTATTTGCAGCTTTACCTGAAAAATTTTAAGACCCCAAAGTTTGATTTATCAGCAGCATTCTGAGGTTGCAAGCATTAAAGAGGTAATATGTGTTAAGCGGTAACCAAAACATGAGAGATTTAATTTTTGAGGAAGAATTCCTGCCCAAATTCACCCCCTTTGTAGAGCAGAACAAAATGATGGAGATAACACTTGGTGACAGCAACTATGTACAGGTTTCTGGCAATGTTTTACTTTACTATTTTTTGTAACCTTATTTCTAAATATTGTACTTGTAGCTTACTGTTCACATTTATAGAGCACTTAATGTAACACTCTATCTCAAATTTTGCGTGATAGTAAGCCTAATATTTAGGTGAAACAGGATGTTACGCAGGCTGCTACAAAACCAGCAAAAAATCAAACAGGGCAGACTTTTTGTACTAGTTTTGGCTGAGTTGGAGTTAATGGTCTTCAGAGCAGATGGTATGGTACTGTGGACCAAAACAGTGTTGATAACACACTGATGTTTTAGCTATTGTTGACTGGTCCTTGCGCAGTGTCAAGGCTTTCATTTTCTCACAGTGCCTCATCAGTGGTGGGGGTGCACAAGAAGTTGGGAAGAGAAATAGCCTGGACAGGTGACCCTAGCTGGCCAGAGGGATGTTCCATACCATAAGACATCATGCTGAGCAATAAAAGCTGGGGGAAAGAAGTGGGTATGTTCATGGTTATGAGATTTGTCTTTCCAAGTAGCTGTTACATGTGCTGAAGCCTTGTCTTCCAGGAAAGAGGCTGGACATTTGTCTACTGATGTTAAGCAGTGAATGAATTTCTTATTTCTGCTCCGCTTGTGTGTGCAGCTTTTCTTTACTTACTAAACTGTCTTTATCTCAACCAACACATTTTCTCACTTCTGTTACTTTTTCTCCTCCTCATCCCACTCTGGGGGGCACTGAGCAAGCAGCTGTGTGATGCTTAAACTGCCTGCCATGGTTAGCCCAGAATACCATTATAAACACTTGCCTGCCTGTAAAAATGTGTGGTGAGCAGTTTAAGAACTGCTTTACAGGATCACTACCAAACTGCACATGAAGTTTAAGAGTAATAATGCCAAATTCTCTGTGCATAGAAAGAAATCCCCTTCAGGCAGTGCACAGTTTGTTTAGAAGGCTACAAGCCATGAGGTGATGCACGACAGTGAACATTCACATTTTACCCAACAAAAATTTTCAAATTCAACAACATAACAGAATATAATGAAATACAGGAATAAAAGTCTTTAAAGTTAATTAAAACTTCTCTTCCTTCAGTCTCACTGTTTCACTAGTTTCCTTCTTTACATACCAAATGACTTTCAACAGAGTTTTAGCACAATGGCAATGATTAAAATCTTCACAATAGCAACTTTTGAGCAGAATATATTTCAACTCACAGTCGTGCACTAATTAATTTAAAGATTCAGAGATCTTATTTCTATGAAATTATTTAAAGGTTGTCTGTACATTAAAACCTGAGGTACTAAAACAGGGAAGCATTGGAATTCACTCTGAATGTATGAATTGGAATTCATAGATTTCTGGAAATCTGTAACCATGAATCTTATTAATTATCTGGAACTCAGTTCTGGAGAGTGAGAGATTCTGGTGAGTGTTTCAAGCATGTGTAAAATTTCAGTCTTCTGCAGCCCAGACAACTCGTCCCATTTTCACCTTTTGTTTTAGGGTGATCTAGATGCTCTTAATAATGCAAGCATGAGAAAACTTGCAAGTCTGCTTTGTTGGGTCCTTGTCCTTTGTCCTTGTGACTTCAGAAATAATGAATAGAATAAAAAATTTTGAATTAATGTAGCCCAGCTGTCTCACAGCAGACAAGTATTGACAAGAGGAATAATGCTTCATGACAACAACTTTTTTTTTTTTTTTTTAACCTCAGCTAAATAATTTTGCAATAGCACTGAAAACAACGTGCATGAGTTTTTTGTAAAGAATTTATCTCATCTTTCCAGCTGATATAACTGACATAAGAATTACGTGTACTACAAGTACTCCATGACTTCTCCGTGCTTTTCATTTATGCTTCCTTTCCAT
Organism: Coracias cyanogaster; assembly: GCA_033124195.1. NCBI lineage: Eukaryota > Metazoa > Chordata > Aves > Coraciiformes > Coraciidae > Coracias > Coracias cyanogaster. The sequence goes on from JAVSBS010064489.1 coordinate 17,120, forward strand.
GTCAATTTCTTCACTGCTTTTAGTATTTCTCATGAAAGCATAGGCCATCTGCCAAGAGAGAACAGAAGAGGTAAAGGAAACTTTAAGCTCCTGGGAGCTTTCTTTTCCATGTTATTGGAATAGATTCTACTAACAGTTAAGCAATTGCAGTATTGTAGGCATAAATCACATTGTTCACAAACAGGATTAACAGAGAACATAGAAAGAAGAAACCTCCAGCCAGATTTCTTTAGGTGTTCCATTTTACACAATTGAATTATTAATGATTTCTTTATTTAACAAAGTGGCAGAAAAATGTTTGCAGCAGAAATGGCATGCTAGACATTTGTTCACTGCCTCCAAATTTGTATAGCAAGCAGAAGCAAGGTAGGTAGTAGTTCATTTCATAAAGCACATGAACATTTTCAGAAATAAAACTATTAATGACTTTGACAGGATCTAGAAAAAATAATTAATTAAAGCTGTAGGCCAAGATAATTTTTTATAGTAGAACCTCCATGTTGCATGCAAAGACTGGAACAAAGAACATGAGATAGAATACAGTTTAACCTCATAGATCTACCTGCTTAAAAAGCTAAAAGGGTGGGTATTCTACTCAAACCTGAAGTGATATGTGTTACATGACATCTAGAAAAACTTGAGAAATCTGGTTTTCAGTATCAGTGAAGTAATTGATAGAAAGATCATGAAAATAGGAAGAATAAGCAACCAACTGAAAATGGAACAAAATGGGAAATTTTTAAAATTGTAGCTGTCATTGCAAAATTCTAATTTAAATGTTATGACACATATCTTTTTTTTTCAAGCTGTTTACTATGACCTTTATTGATGTTATAAATGCTTTTTAAAAAATGTATTTATACATATGTATTTGTACTGACATTTGTTACTCGAGATACATGTCTTGGCTTCACTTTTTCTCCAGGAGCTTCCTGAAAATTAAAAGTTACTGGACTCTTCTTTATTTGTATATTGGTAGAATCTAAAAATCCTGACAAAACCGCATCCGAATGTCCTAAGTAATATATAATAAATATAATTAATATATATAATAAATATTTGATAAAATTATTTCCATTTGAAAAACTTACAGTCAAAGAGTGAAAGAAGTGTTACAAACATTAAGTTCTGTTCAGAATGTGACAGAATGAAAAAACCTGACCTATCTCAGTCTGTGCCCAAAAAAAGACTACACAGAATACCTAATTTAAAAAACTATTGCAACAATTTCTCTTTCACTCAGCTTTCATGAACATATTTTTACAGGTGACCCATTGCTCTTTTATATCATAACTGACACTTTTACAGAACTCATTAACTCCTGCACTAGGAAATTAATGGCAAGCCTTAAATACAAATAAAAATGTATTATTCAACACAGAAGCAGCACTCCCTGACATAATATGCTTTTTTAATTGTATGTTTTGGATATTCATATTTGTCTTTATATATAATAAGAGAGTAAAAGGAGTTGAAGACCTTTTTGTAACTGGTGATCAGTAAGTACTTAAATATTTGTTTTCTATGACCTTCATCAAATGCTAGTTCTTGTAATGCTAAATGATTATCTTTTTATTATTTTTCAATACAGAATGCAATAAATGAGAAAAAATATTTTTCTTATGACCAATTTTCTATCTAAGCCTGCACATTTTATTAGTTAAATAGTCTCTATCAAACTTGCTGTGGAACACATAGAAATTTGCTCTTCTCTTCAAAGTTTGGCAGTGCACAGCCTGAGAAATCTTGAAGCTTTAAAAAATATTGAATTGTTTGTTATTCACTAAATGTTGCCAAAGAGGTATTTACTCCAGAAAATCTTGAACTGGAGTTTGGTAGTTAGCCTATGTCCTGGGTTCAGCTAGGGTAGGGTTAATTTTCACCAGAAGCTAGGAGGGGATCCTCAGCCAGGATAGACAGCTGAACCAGTCAATGGAATATTTAGTATACTGACATCACGGCTGCTATATAAGGGCAGGGGTGGGCCAGGCAAAGTGTGACTCTGGTGGGTGTTTGAGGTTTGATTGAGGCAGCTTTAGATGGAGGGTTTGTTCTATATACTCTCTTTACATATTGTTTCCTTACTGTTATTGTTGTTACTTCTCCTCTTGTGCTGTTCTACTAAATTCTCCTTATCTCAACCCATGGGGTTTTGTTTTTTCCTCCTATTCTCCTTCCCATCCCACCATGGGACAGAAAGGAGGAGTGATGAGTGAGCGGCCACATGGTGCTCAGCTCCCAGCTGGCCCTAAAACACAACAGCCTAGAAATAGAGTTGTTCTTAAAAAGATATAACAGTAGAAATTAGGAGATTCATAAAACTACCTCAATGTGAATATTTTGCTTTCTAAAGCTTTGCCAAAAATCAACCCTGATTTAAAATGATGCTCAAATTTGGCAAGGCCATTAGCATAACCTGACTAATCTGTTCTGTAAAAATCAGATAGGCAGGGTAAAAAGGCAAATCAGGACCGTGCTCTGCTTGCTGTTGCAGGAGAGGAGGCAATTGTGGTAACAGAAACTGTGAGGTAGAGAAGAACTTCTCCGTGGATGGGATCTTCATAGCACCCTGTGGGAAAATACATCCAAGGTTTGGTCAATGCTGGGTTCTCAACATCTGAAGGGATGCAAAATTTACTATTTATAACATTCTTTTTACTCTTTTTAAAATTTTATTTCATTAAGCCATTTTTGTCAGGTCTTAAGGAGATGCAGAAAGAATCCTGAACCATCTCTCTCTCATGCCCTGCTCCCAGTGCAAAACAGTGTATCACCACCTGCTTCCCTGCAGAGTTCCAGGCAAAAGTGAGTGGATGAGTCACATGTCAGTAGATCTGCACAATGACCAAATGGGATCAAAATTACTTCATACTATTCTATACAATAGTCTTCTTTCTAGATTACGTTCTTTTTTCTTACAGGATGAAAGTGGGGGAAATGGAGAATTTACTGCTCTTCTCAGCTTGACACTTTGGAAGGAGGGGAAACAGCAGAGTTGGTGGCATCAACTGGAGGAGTGGTTTAGGCCTAATATCCCATTAGCAATAATGCTACATACAAGTTTTGCTGTATGTGCTATAGTATTTTCTGTCATTCATGTGAAATAGAAAGCCTGTGTCAGATTAGATAACAATCCATTTAATTTCTACTGGAAAACTTTCTGTTTCATAGATAACACTCTGTTCAGATGGTGGATTTATTTGTGACAGACATATTGGGCTGAACAGCACAATGTAATGATCTTCCTTAAGAAACCTTGGGCATACGCTTTAAGTTGTAAATTATATTGGAGTATACCACAATCTAGTGTATATGGGTATATATTTTATACAGAATCTCTGCATAAAATTGAATGTGCATTGAATGAAACAATGTTGAAGCAGTCTTTGGATTGTTTCCTGCCTGCCAAAGGAGTACCTTGGGGAGCAGGAGTAGAATGACTTTATAACTTACATGATGTCTACTCTCTCCTTATATTATTGTTGCATTGTATCAATGTCTACAAGAATGAAAACTGGAAAATGCTTTCAAGCTTGTAACTATCATAAAAAACAGTTCAAGGATTTGTAAGGACAGATAACTAAATATTGGCATACCAGAAATTAGTAGTAATTTGGAAGGGTTTTTTTAAATTCTTAGTTCCTTTGTTACTGTCACTTTTATTTTCTCACTTCTATGAAGTCTAACTAGTTCATATCTGTTGAAATAAAGGAAATATATACATCTTATATGTATTGCATATGTATTATTACTACTTTATGTATTAGGCACCAAATATACAGTATAAGTGCAATATCACCCATCAATCACCCAGGACTGCTGACCTGAACTGACCAAAGGGATATTCCATACCATATGACGTCAGCTCAGCTATAAAGCTAGGGAAAAGGAGGGGAGGAGGGGCATTCTGTTGTCCTCCAGAGCAACCCCTACACATCTTGGAGCCCTGCTTCCCAGGGAGTGGCCAAACATCTCCTACTGATGGGAAGTAGAGAATAAATCTTTGTTTTCCTATGTTTCCGCATGCAGATTTGCTTGGCTTTGCTTCTATTATTATTAAACTGCTTTTGTTTCTCATCTTATTTTCCTCCCCTTTCTTTTTCCTCTGCTGAGGAGGGAGAGGGGAAGAAAAGGGGGGGTGATAGAGCGGCTTGGTGGGCACCTGGCACTCAGACAAGGTTTACCCACCACAGCAAGTCTTCTTCAAGTTGTTCTAACTTCCAAGAAACAACAATTAAGATGTAATGAAAAGATTTTCTCCTCTCCAAATTTAGTACTACTGCTTAAACGTAGAACTTATGTTCAAATAAAACATGCAGAACACAGAAAGGAAAAAACTGCTGTCTTCAAATTACTCATTTTCCTGCTTTCTGATTACTTTCCACTTCCCGGTACAGCATTATGGTAAGGGGTGGCAGTAGTGAGAACAGTTGCGTACACTGGGACCACGTGGGTGATCTGCTCAATCTAGTGGCAGAGCTGTGAGAGGAAGTAGAAAGGTTCAGGAGCATCAGGGAGGCCAAGCAAGAGAAAGACTGGTAAAGCAGAGCTCTGCCCTCCCTGAGAGAGAAACAGGAGCACCCACCAGAAAATACCCAAGATCAAGGGGACCCTGTATCCTCCCCCTAGCAGGCTGAATGAGAGGAGCGAATGGAGGCAAGGCCATGCTTCCTGTGGCATGTGAACTCCATCCCTGCCCATCTTGCTCCCTCAGGTTCCTCCGTACAAGTTATGAGGCTCCAGATGTGGAAAGCCAGTCAGTGGAGGATGTGGATGACAGTCCATCTACACCAGAGGCAGCCCAAGGTCAGAAAGGCCTACCCCTCATATCACAACCATGTGGGTAGACATGAAGCTGCAACCCATAGTCCAAGAGAGATCAAAAGACATTTTAGGTCCTTGGGACAGTTGGTGAGGGAATACCGTTCATGAGTTATTCCCCCCCCCCTTTCCAGTTACAGGCAGTAACATCAAAGAAACAAACAAACCCAGTCTATTAATACATGGCTCAGGGGCAGGTGTCAATAACTCCACTTCACTGCACATGCTGAGTGCTACCAGCTAGAAAGCAGCTTGCCAACATGGACCTGTGGCCCTGGC
>JAVSBS010065524.1:0-22102 GCA_033124195.1 Coracias cyanogaster
GTATATATAGTAGCTAACTGCGTGAATAAACGATTCTGTTTGCACCAGCATTCGGGGTCCATGCCTCATGCACCACATGGCTCCAGTGTCTCACCACCCTCATAGTGAAAAATTTCTTCCTAATTTCTAGTATTAATCTACCCTTTTCCAGTTTAAAGCCATTACGCCTCATCCTATCACTACAAGCCTTCATAAAAAGTCACTCCCCAGCTTTTTTATAGGCCACCTTCAGGTACTGGAAGGCTGCAATGTAGTGTCCCTGGAGTGTTCTCCAGGCCAAACAACCCCAACTCCCTCAGCCTGTCCTCATAGAAAAGATGTTACAGCCCTCTGATTCTCTTTGTGACCCTCCTCTGGACCTACTCCAACAGGTCTATGTCACGCTTGTACTGGGTGCTCCAGAGCTGGATGCAGTACTCCAGGTGGAGGTTCACAAGAGTGGAGTAGAGGGGCAGAATCACCTCCCTTGACCTGCCAGCCACACTACTTTTGATGCAGCCCAGGATATGGATGGCTTTCTGGGCTGCACTCACATGTTGTTGGCTCACGTTGAGCTTTTCATCAGCCAGCATCCCCAGGTCTTTCTCCTTAGAACTGCTCTCAATCCACTCATTGCCCAGCCTGCATTTGTGCTTGGGATTACCCCGACCCAGGTGTAGGACCTTACACTTGGCTGTGTTGAACTTCATGGGTTTGGCATGGACCCACTTCTCAATCTTGTCAAAGTCGCTCTGGATGGCATCCCTTCCCTCCAGCATGTTGACTGCACTACTCAGCTTAGTGTTGTCCACAGGCTTGCTAAGGGTTCACTCAATTCCACTGTCCATATCACTGACAAATATGTTAAATAGTACTGGTCCCAGTACTAATTCCTGTGGAACACCACTTGTCACTGATCTCCACTTGCACATCAAGTTGTTCACCACAACTGTTTGAGTGCAGCCATCCAGCCAATTCCTTATCCACCAAGTGGTCCATCCATCTTTCCAATTTAGAGACCAGGATGTCACATAGGACAATGTTGAACACTTTGCACAAGGCCAGGTAGATGGCATCGGTTGCTCTTCCCTTATCCACTGATGCTGTGACTCCATTGTAGAGGCCACCAAATTTGTCATGCATGACAGTTTGTCTGAGATACTTCTGTAGAAGTATGTCTGAGAGCAGACAAACCAAGCCAGAGACAACGAACATTTGACTGAATGAGGTCTAGAACCTTTTACTATGATTTTCCCTCTTAGACATAGAAGTTGCTTCTTTTTAAAACTAATTAGGAAGCAGAAGCCATATCATTGCACTGAATATAAGAAATATGGGTTTTGAGAATAAAAAAAAATATACTATTGTATTTTTACATGTAAATCTGGTTTAGTGTCAAGCTCTTAAAAAATAATTATTGAAATGTATACTTTTTTTTCTACCTCACAGGTTTATGGCTTTTATTTTAATGACGAATATTAAGAGACTATGTATGGTGTAGTGTTGTATAGAACTCTCATGGGAACGTTTTTAATTCGTGCAACATGCTTTTGATCTGCATATGATCATTGGCCATTTGTCTGCAATTTCTAGATGTCTGCAGTCCTCTCAGAACTAGCTACTGCTCTGAGTACACTTCTAATAATTCAGGAATCCTGAGCAAATCACCAAAGGCTTCTATTTCCATCTAGAAAAAAAGTTATAGACAGAAAAGTAAAGTATGTTAGAAGGCTGTATATATGGTAGTTCTAATATTCCTAAATGAAGTGGAGAAGTTAAAGAAAAAGAAATTTTTAGGATTATTAGTCACTGTTCCTTAAAAAGCTTTGTCTCCTGTCAGTCCTTATAAAAAACATTTTTTAAAACTTGTCTAGTGTAGATAACAGTTAAAAACAGAACACAGGCTGTTGTCTACCTAATTTGAACTTGCACTTTACTAATACAATGTGAATCCTGATGGGGAATTAAGAATGCATTTCATTAAAACATTATCACTTCAGAATTCTGAGATAAAATATTCTCTAATATTCAGTAGTAGGAAACATAATCTCCATGTCATAATTTATTGATACATTTTCTTCACTTTAGAACCAAGAATAAATCTTTTGCAGTTTTTATGTTATTTACTCATAAATGCCAAAGACTTAAAAAAAGTTATTGATGATGAAAGAAGGTTTTCACAGGAAAGAAACTGTGTGGAAAACTGGTATATTTTCTCTCCTCTATGTTAAGGGTGATGTTAACTTCATTTCTATTTTTTCCTTTTATGTTTAACAATAGTGTTGGTTTTCTTAAATCATATGCAAATACTGTCTAGAATATTGCTCTAAAGTGACTAGATTAGCTTTTTAATCTAACTTGGTCTACACTGATATAATGGAATTTGTTATGAAACAATAATCATTGGTGGACATATGGAAGAACTGTATAGGATATTACTGAACACAGGAGTGCTTTTTAAGTGCTGTGTAACCAGAGGATAGTGACATGCCAGCATTCCCCAATAGGGATACAAGTTACATCATTGCTATACTTCCCGTGTTGCTCGGGATGGTGGTGAAGGTACATCGGTTCAAAATAGAATGAATGCTTCATATTTCCTGAACATGGAAAGCAAAACCAACCAACCAACCAAAACAACAAAACCAAACAAAATGAAACAAGATAAAAACATTATTTTATTGCAATAAAAGGCAGATGAATAGGCAGATTTGGGCAGGCTGTGGACAACTTTGCTGGTACTGCTTTATAGATCAGGAATGGAAACAAGTGATTAAAGCAGGCAGCCACTGGATTTCTGACAGGAAAGATAAGCAATAGAGGGTCAGGGACTGAAGCCTCCTCAGCAGTTTTCAGGGTGACATGTCTGTGGCATATTCCTGAACAGGAACTTAAAATCAGTTCTTGAAGTGAGCCGAGTGGAAGACTGGGTGCAAGTTTATGTCTCCTAAAGGTAGTTGTACAAGAGAGGGAAGTCAATGGTATTGTTTAATTTCTGTGAACGATAAGGTCTCTATACCCTACCCTTCACTGAGTTTGCTACTTTGCAGGATCTGAGATCCAGAAGGTATAATTTCTTATATTGCCAGGCAAGACAACCCTGACGCATCTAATCTGTGGTATTTTGGATATGGAAGTTATAGTTGTGGCTTTTACAAGTCTCCCCATCGCAGTGCTTGCAAAAAGCAGTTATTCACCTGTTGCAGTTCTCTGTGCAAGTTTCTCAGTTCCTGAAGGTTTTGCAAAGATTCCCATTTCCCACAGAAATTTACACTACACTAATGCTAAGAATTATAAAACGGGAGGTGCGGAGCTGTTCTGCATATTTGTCTTCCTCACGTGCCAATCTTAATCTTCATAATGCAGTATGGTGTCTTTCCACTACTTTTGGATCATTACTTACTGTAGAAAAAAAAAATTACAAATCCTTGACCCAGCTCCCTCTCTCTCCCCTCTTTTCTTACATTTACCTCTAGCAATGGATTCCTAAATGTTTCCCTGATCACAGTCATATCTAATTGATGTATTTATGCATCTAGAGATCAAGTTTTGATCCTAAAATGCTGAGAAGGAGATTTTTTTTCCTTAGATCATAATAACATTCTCGCACAGCCACATTTTGATGCCACAATGAAAGTCATGAACTGTCAATTAATAAATATGAGTTAGATCAATGAATTCATATTGTTAGGAAGAGTTTGAAGGAACATGGGGAGTAAGATCAGAAAAACTTCTGGAAATTGTGAGAAAGTGTGTTTTGAAATCAGATATATCTGTAAACCTGTTTCATCACTCTCCACAGTTCAGACTCTATGGAAAAAGTCTAATTCTGTGTCTTGTGCTGTTGATGAAAACATTGATTCTGGTATTATGTTAAATAGATTTGTTTATAGTTAGAGTGGATATATTTCATGAAGGATCATCAGAATGCAAGAGCTAATGACTACAGTATACATTGCAACTGTAGAAAACGTCATTGATTTTAATGTTTTCTGCATGCACTGCTCATCTTAGATTCCTAGTTTTAATGTACATCAATATTTTCTGCCTCGTGTCTTCTATTAAAATCACATTTCAGGGACGTAGTATGTTGGTTCTGCTTGAGCTACACGTAGCGTTCAAAGATCACATCAGCTCTAGGTTAAATGGATCGTATTTCCCTACGCTTCTGAAAACATATTCTTTTTGCACCACGAAGTGCAAGCTGACAGAGTTGATCTAAATACAATGTAATCCTTTGATTTCATGAAACCTGAATGTTATTAGAAGAAAGCACTGACACGATACCTCGCAGAATTGTGGGAAATTACAAAAAAAAATTCTGTATTGCTTGGGCCTTTGACTGATTATGGCAGACCATTGTTTAGTGTGCTGTCTGCCATAACCTCATAGCACTCCAGCACTTCCATCAGGGCTGAAAACTTGCCTGTGCCCAAGTATACCATAAAGCTACATTTAGCAATTTGGCTCTGAACCTAAACGGGAGGTAGGGGTAGTTATGCGTGAAATAGGAGGCTTCATGATATGGGAGCTTATGTCAGCCTAATAGACTAGTGATGGAGCAACAGCACTAAAACTTGTACAACCTATACAGCAACAAACAGAAATTAGTTAATATCTAAAAAATACTCTATGTGTGAAATAGCACCTCATATAACTGCAGATTCATAAGCATGGCTGTAGAAACTCTCCTAACAGAGTACTGTTAGAACAGCTAAAATACAAACAGAGAAATCCGAATAGGAAATGAGAATCTGGGTTTCTCTGTCTGTTGACTTTTGTGTTTCCAGTCTCTAACCTGTATTCTGTGTGCCTTAGCTTCTGATGAGTTAAATAGAAAAACAAGATCATTTACCATAACACCTGTGCCTTAGAATATAGTTTTTGCCATGCTTTTAGATGGGAATGCAGTTTAGATCTTATTTTTGCAGCTGAACCAAGCATACAATTCGGTTTGAGTCTTGATTTGAATTCTTCTGCTAGCACTTCCCATGGAAGTAATCAAACTGTGATCACTAGATCTACTCACTTAAGAACTCTGGGTTTAAAAAATCAGGACTGTGTAGGGATCTCAATCTTTCTCCAGGTTATTGTATTTAATATGTCATTTCTCTCTTTTTTTTTTTTTTTCCTTTCCTTTCCTAATTTTATTAGTGAAGCAGCAGTCATCGTGCTTTTTGTGTAGAGTCTGTGTAGTTTCTGAAAAGGAAGGAAATTCTCCAGAATTGAGCCCTACTCCTCTTAGCAAGCTGCATTTAGGGCACTTTTTTCACAGACACAAAAAGATGCTTGGGTTTTATAGACTTGACTGAGGAGACATAGAGAACCAGTAAGATTCTTCAAGGCCACTCTGAAAGAGCACACGGTGGAGATGTCCACCACATGAGAAGGTGGACAGGGAAAACTAGAGTACAAAAATAGCTTTTGATCAGCCTAAAAAAGATGAGAGGCTGATTAATTTTTAAGATTCTGGGTAAGGTTTTGCTGTCTCCTGGAGATCAAAGAAAAACAGACAAATTCATGAAATGATGTCTAGGCCTTTCCAGAGGATGCTGTAGAACAGAATGGTTTTTATTCTACCAAAAACATCAAAAGAAACGTAATTGGTACTTGTCACTGAGATAATGCAAGAATCACTGATGTGATGGGCCCACAGCAGAATGAGCAAACTTTCCTAGTTTATGAATGGCATAAGAATGACCAGTTAAGAGTGAAAATATTCATTAATATAAAGAACAAAAAGATTAGCTCTGAATTGCTTATTGTTGCTTCATTGTTCACTTGTCTTATTCAATGAGGTCATGGTGGATATTTCCATACTATAATATTTCAGAGACTGGCATAGTATTATACACATATTCATGGAATGGGAAGATATGGAAAATAAGGCACTGAGAGCATGGCAAGCTGGTAACAATGCATGAGGAGAAGGCTGAGGTGCTCAACAAATATTTGCCTCAGTCTTCACTAGCAACCTCTCTTCTCACACCTCCCAAGTTTAGGGATCGCAAGACAGGGACTAGAAGGGCAAAGAGAAGATTAGGTTTGTGACCACCTGAGGAACCTGAACATATGTACGTCTATGGGACCTGATAAGATGCATCCCAGAGTCCTAAGGGAATTGGCTCATGTAGGTGCCAAGCCACTGTCCATGGTATTTGAAAAGTCCTGGCAGTCAGGTGAAGTCCTTGGTGACTGGAAAAAGGGAAATATTGCAACCATTTTGAAAAAGGGTAGAAAGGAGGACCCTGGGAACTACCAGCCTGTCAGCCTCATCTCTGTGCCTGGGAAGATCATGGAACAGATCCTCCTAAAAGATATGCTAAGGCATGTGGAGAACAGGAATTTGATTCAAGACAGCCAGCATGGCTTCACCAAGGGTAAGTCTTTCCTGACCAACCTAGTGGCCTTCCATGATGGAGTGCATAGATCAGTGGACAAGAGAAGAGCTACAGATGTAATTTATCTGGACTTCTGTAAAGCCTTTGACTCAGTCTCCCACAACATCCTTTCCTCTAAATTGAAGATACAGGTACAATCCTCCGTATCAATAGAGGCTGGGGAATGGTAGGACTGAGAGCAGCCCTGCAGAGAAGACTTGAGGGTACCAATGGATGAAGAGCTGGACATGAGTGGACAATGTGCACACACAGCCCAGAAAGCTAACCATATCCTGGGCTGCATCAAAAGAAGTGTGGCCAGCATGTTGAGGGCAATGATTCTGCCCCTCTATTCTGCTCTGATGAGACCTCACCTGGAATACTGTGTCCACCTCTGGAGTCCTCAGCACACGAAAGATATGGAGGAGTTGGAGCAAGTGCAGAGGAGGGCCACAAAAACGATCCAAGGACTGGAACACCTCTCCTATGCAGACAGGCTGAGAGAGTTGGGGTTGTTCAGCCTGGAGAAGAGAAGACTCCAGGGAGTCGTTATTGTGGCATATCAGTACTTAAACAGGGTCTACGAGGAAGATGTGGACAGTCTTTTTAGCAAGGCCTGTTGCAAGAGGACAAGGGGTGATGGTTTTAAACTAAAAGAGGGTAGATTTAGACTATATATATGGAAGAAATTTTTCACAATGAGGGTGGTGGAACACTGGGACAGATTGCCCAGAGAGGTGGTTGATGCTTCATTCCTGGAGACGTTTCAGGTCAGGTTGGACGGGGCTCTGAGCAACCTAGTCTAGTTATATATGTCCCTGCTTAGTGCAGGGGTGTTGGACTAGGTGATCTTTAAAGGTCCCTTCCAATCCAATCCATTCTATGGTTCTGTGGTGACAGGTTATTGGTAGCTTAAAGTGATCTGGATGAGTAATATTTTTTATAGTTGCTCTGTAATATTCTTATCTCCAACTCTGTGCTTAAGTACAAATTTATGTCAAGCCTACACAGTGTTCTACCAAACTCAGTTTATTAAGGTCAGGCTTATGAATTGTAGGTGTTACTGAACTTTTATACTGTTGTTGTGACTTCTGGGGCATAACAATACTAGCATGATTCCTGGGAGCTGGAATCTACAAGAGAATAGTTAGTAGTGTGATTTTTTCCCAAAAAGGGTTGATTACAGATATCTACTATCACATCTGCATGAAATTTCACAGAAGAACTGAGCTGTCCTAGTAGAAGTGCCCTTCATTCATTCCCTAGGAAACAGATTTGGTGATTTCACTACATGCCTCTTTCCCTCTTCACCTGTAATAAATCAATAATCCAACAGAATCCTAGTGGCCATTTTACTGCTTTAAGTGTCACCTCTCAGATGAGATACAAATTCTGGATTACTTAAAGAATTTGTGTCCCCTTTTGTGTAAGAGGGAGAGCGAAATGTGTTGTTATAGGTAATCATATCCTATCATCCAAATCTTCATGCTCTTCCCTTCTTATTTAAACTTCAAAGCATATTAGTTGAGATTTTATGCTAAACTCTTCTGATTTTTCTTACAGATATGGCAAAACAGCTGCAGTGCTGCTTTCTGGAGGCAACTGTATTTCATTAGTGATAGAACGACCCAAATAGATCTTCTCACTGTCACACAGGAGACTAAACAAATGTCTTTCACTGCTGATTAAGAAACTCTGCCTTCAGTTTCATCTAAGACTTACAGCCTTTTTAATATAGAGTTTAAAAGTAATATATTCAGCAAAAATGCGTGTTCTTTAATAACAGGTATAAAACAACTTGAAGAAAATGTGAGATCTTTGAGCAATCACCAAAACCTTTTATAACTTAAATTAATTATTTTACAAATTAAAAACCTAGAATATTCTCATTCCACTTTTACTGTTTTGACAGTGCTTAAAATCAGTTGCTCTCAATAATTTCTAATTTACTCTTAAAAGCAATTAATCCTCCCTTGTGATCCAAAACATTTTTTCCAAATAGTGTTACCTTGTAGGATGATATAAATGTGTTGCCTCTTTATACTGTCAGCCTGTTGTTCAAGTATATATCTACTAGATGCTTGTGTAGGCCTTACTACTGGAGTATCCAAGTACAACTCTCAAAGGGTTATTTGCTCCAAACACCTATACAGGTCATAGATTTATCATACAATGGAAAGGCAAGGTCAACAAAGGTAAACAGGAGCTCTGCAGCAAATCAAGAAATGAGTCAAAATGTCTCAGTGTTGAGTCTTATCCTGTAAATACTAGTCTTGCTTTAAATAATTATGTGTTTTATTTGTTGCACAGTACAATTATATTATCTAAAGACTTACAAGATTCTTCAAAAAGCACCCATGTGGTGGTTGGAGAGTAGTAACTCAAAACATACCAGAAATGGCTTTTAAGGAGGCTAAGTATTTACTGAATTTCTTTATTTTCTTTCAAGGAATTACCAATACAGAGCATTGAATGTCTGTGTCTTCTGGTGATGAAGTGATATTGTTTGTGTATGCAGAATTTAATGATTTCATCTCATTAAAACTAGAATATGATTTTAAAAGGACATGGAGTCAATATATATGCAGAGATGTGGATGGTGACACAGAATCCTTGGTAGAACAGCTACTAAATACTAAATTTAGGGAAGACCAACAAGTTATGTTAATAAACCACTGAGGAGCATCCTGGCATCAGAAACCCTACAGAGAAATACTGCTTCCCATCTAACACACTGGAATCTGATACTGTATGACACAAAAAGCAGCCTTTAAGGAATACTTCATTCTAAATATAATCTTGACACCAACGCACAACTACTTCAATCTGTAAATTTAGTTACTTCTCTTTTTTTTCTGTGCTAGAGGACATCATTGTGCTTGAATGGGAATTGAAGTCACTTCTGATGTTTCAATTTGTGTGTGCAGTTGATACCTGTTCCACTACTAAAATCTAGTAACAGACTTTTATCTTTTATTGGTTATTGTTTATAGTAGCTTCATATTTGCATTTTGTATTTTCACTTGGAACAATCAAAACCAGTAAGAAAAATCTTGCACCTGAATTCTATTTCCTCTTCCCACCTTTTAATATTCATGTTTCATGCCATATACCAGTATTAAAGAGAAAAACCTCTTGGCTATATTCAGTGAGACTTAGAGAAAGATCAAGGAAGATTCACTTCATGATGTTCTACTTGGGTCATAGAAAAGAGCAAAGTCAATGATGCAGTAGCACAGCTTTTTGGCAGGAAGTCTGTTTTAAATTGTGTCAAATGTTATTCCAATACAAAATGCCTAGTATTGCTGTTGCTAATTAAAGAAAGGTAGATTGCTGGCAATCTTGCTGATCAAGGAGAAAAACAGACAGGACTGCAAGGAGCAAAGGAGCTATTTAGGGAGTTCCATGCTTAGTCCAATAATGCTGGCACTTTGGTAATGCAGGAGCCAACACCTCAGCAAAGGCTGGAGGGAGAAGGAGGGAGCAGGCTAGAAGGGGGTGGAAAGAATGGCGAAAGGAACTAGCTGCTTTGCTGCAGCTCAGAGCTGCAGTCACTGAGTTGGCTGAAGTATCTGCATTTCACAAATGTGTGGGAAGGAGAAGATTTTTATATAACTGTGTTTTATTTTTATTCTGTTCTCCCCAGTAATCATCTGTTTTCCATTTAAAAAGTTAATTATTCAGGTTTATAGCTGAATAAAAACTGTTCTTTTCTTTTTGATGCTAAAGCCTTTTGGCTTCTGGGGACTTTCTCTGCCTAGACTTACAGGAGAAGGTCTAGGCAGATCCACTGCAAAGCTCTGCCTCCATCGAAGCCTTATCAAGGAGATTTAGCAGATCTGATGAGCGAGGCAGTAGCAATGATCTCTCTCGAGTATATTACTGTGGAAGTTTCATCTTTTTTTCTGGTCTATATATACTAATGATTAAGATGACAGTTATCTGTCAAAACATTTGTATTAAAAGCATGAGTATTAAGTTTCTTAAGGTCTCTGATGTTATATTTGAATAGCAGAATCCTGAACAAAACCTTTATGGAGAGATTGAAGCTTTCCTGAATATGTTTCCATTTTGTTCTTATTCAACATGATGTCTGCTACTATTACTTCATTTAGACTGTCTTCACCAAATTCTGTTAGTTTCAACAGCCCTGACAAAGCCAAGGTGAAGTGCAAGCATTTTTTTGCCATCCTACTTCAAGCAATTTCCTCTTCATTATCATCTTGTCTTATTCACATGGTTTCTTTCTCTGAGACACACAGTCTTGTGAGCCAGTCCTTGGATAATATTTAGTGTAACCAACGGTTATACATGAGCTGCTTAATCTTAGGGCCTGTTTCTTTTGAAAGATGTGTGCTCAATTTATGTCAAATTTCCTGACAGTGAAATGAAGCTGTCTATTTTTCCCCTTACTATCTGCTGCGTGTGCCCATAGCCTTCCTTTATTTCGTGCTTTGTGAGTTTGTGCATGTACATGCTTCACATCATTGTTAGGCAATGCAGAAAATAGCACAGTTCCCTGAAAGTACAAAAAGAGAACATTCATATAGGGAAATTTGAAGAGCTTGGAAAATCAGGACAATCATTCAGTCAGTTTTTTAGATTAATAGCTGATAAGCTCTCAGCTTACATACATAAAGATCCACAGTAAAGGACTATAATTCACATACTGGACCTCTAGTTGACTTGGTAAAATCAATCTTTTCCTTGAAGATTTTCTGATGATATTTCGGGAAAAAAAAAAAAAAAAAAGGATTAGGCATTTCTTATTACGTATTGCCCCCTACAGATAAACTTGAAGATGACAATAAACTGAGTATAAAAGGAGAGAACATGTGACTGTGCTGACAGCAGATCGTAACAAGTCCCATTTTTACTGATTTAAAAGTGAGCTTCTGAGGCTGAGAAATCATGTTGCCTATGGTAATGAGGTTTTAGCTTAATTGTTCATTTTTAAATTCAGCTGCACTCATACAAAAAGCAAAAATAAAAAACACAGAAAAGCAAGCAAAAATCAGACTGTACTGATTTTCAGTCTAGCAATGGCAAGACATCTTGAATGCTGTCATTTTTCTTCAAGCCTTTTCCTCCACTGCAAATAGAAAATATTAAATCATCTTTTCAACTTCTCATGAAATCTATGCAAACCCATATCCATCAACATTTTGTGCTAACATAAAGGAGAGTTAAAAATAAATAAATATAACTTGTTTGACAGGAAAAAATATCATGCAGAGAGAAACTTATTTATCAGTGAGGCACCTTTAATAACCGGTGTTTTTTAAAAACTGGTGTTTTATGAATATAGAAGAGTAAATTAAGCATGAGGATGTGGACACTCACAGATGCTCACATTCACAGAAAAGTACTTTTTTTTCACCTGCAGTTACAAAGGAAGCTAGCACAATAACTGCAGAAAGTAGTGATGTCATAATGGAATAAACATATAACATATCAATGATTTTACATTAATTGTTCAGCATGAAATCCTGTACTTAGGAGAAAATTTTGGCAAGTAAAGATTAATTGTAACTTGCTTTTCTAAATGCATAATATGGTAAACCTGGTTCCACAGAATGATCACAATGTTCATTAAAATATGAGTGTTCATTCTATTTCAATTTGCATTAATGGTTCTGCAATTAGGTAACTGGTCCTGCAAAAACCATGGTCTCTTCTTTTTTGATCACTTATAGGGTGTTAGGAGGCTAGAAGTTTTGTCTGACCTTCAGGGAGCTGTGCCACGGCCTTGAGCTACACTCCAGGGTGTGACAGAAATTCCTGACAGGAAGGATTTTTAATTCCATGGGAATGTGCTAAAATGTGGTGACGTTACCCATGTTAGTCTGCCTGTAGTTGCAACTGCGAGGATATGTCCTTCTGAACCAAGAATCCATTATGGCAAAATTATCTAATAAGCAGGAGGAGATTTCCTGTGTTGTTATTTGACAAGTCCAATCCAGAATATGTCATAATGGTCTTACAAGCAGCCAACTGCCAGGGAAGCTCAGGAAGCCACCTCTCTGCTTACTGACTACAGATAGCATAATCATTACACAATATTCCTTGCCTTATAGCTGTAGTACAACAGGAAAGACCTGTTATTGGAGGCTTACTAGTGGTATTTTGTCGAATTGCCACATTTTTTTCATCTATTTCCAGGATTTATGTATTACAATAAATTATCACGCCCAATAAATTAGTATAAGTGCTTAGGATTATTTCACTGTTATTTTTAGTTTTGTAGCAAACATCACTTTGTTGAAGCAGTAGGTTTTTGCAGAAAGGTACCTTTAAAACAATATTTTCACTGAGGATGATGCTTAGATCCAAAGTGTAATGCAGTTGTTAAAGAGGAAAGCTTAATACTGCCCAGGAGATTTGCTATGCAGGTGCCTGCACAGGATGTGAGACCCAAATTCAGATCCCTGCCTTCATTTGAGAACCTTTGGTCAATCACGCCTCAACTGATACAACTACTTGTCTGGGGAAAAAATTATGAAGGCAGTAGAAAATGTGTTTCTCAAGTCTTTCTGTATCCAACATAGATTTACTCATTAGAGTCTCACCACAGAAGTGAAATTTTCCAGATTGAGAAAACCTGGAAATCAGACATATCCACAGGAATGTAGCAGACAGTTCTACTTAAATCTTCAAAAAGCTTTAATAAAGGCATTTGAGGAAGGAAACCTGCTGTGCAAAGAAAAGCTGTTCTGGTCTGGGCAATGTTAATATCCAGACAACGTGTCAGAACCAGCTTCTCAAAATGCTTCAGACTCAAATTAAAAACTCCTCTTATGGAGTATTCTTTCAGTGTTCCAATTTCTTGGTTGGGCATCTGGTTAGGAAAATGTGCAATTAAATCTGTTACCTTCAAAGAGGGCTTTTTCCCAAGCTACTTTGTTTCTTTCTTTGATTGTAATATGAGGTTTTTAACATGATAATAAAAATGTGTGCACATGTACAAACATACATACATATATAATGTATGTATATAATTTTATGTATGTTATATAAATATATTTATATGTATTATATATGCATATGTAGACCTATGTAAAATCTCACTGCTCAGCATGCAGTTATGGCATTGTTTCATTTCACTTCTCTATATAAGAAAGGAATTTTTTTTCTATTCACATTATTGACATTGAAGAATGTGATGTTGGATGTTACTCAGTATTTATCTAGTATCTCCTTAGTTTAGATCTTAAATTAGATGGAGGGTCGTAGTGAGAGTTCCATTGGACCCAAACGCTTTTTATGTGATTTTCAGGTAATCAGAAGAATAATAGTGAGCTCAAATATAGTTATAATTAAAAAATACTGAGCTGCTGGGAATAGGAGGTCCTAAAAAGCCATCAGTGTTAGGTGAGTTGTTTGCAGTGGTTTTTTTTTCCTTTTTTTCTTCAATCTTCATGTAAGCATAATTTTTAAATTACCTGACATTCACAACATGATTATCATGAGATAATGTTAGCTAGTGTATCTGTGACAATTTATTATAATTACCTATGCACTGACTCAGTATTTTGAATCAGTACTAGGAAGAATAATTTCTGTGTCTGCTTTCATATTACATCCTCTCTTTGCTTTCATTCTCAAAAAAATACTGTGGTACCTAACAAACATAGTACATCTTTTAAATCACAACCATGTGAATAAACAATAAAATGCAATGACAAATTATCTGTCTCTCTTATCCAGTTTCTTAACCCTGACTTTAATATTTTTAGTGAGAAAGACAAGATTTTTAGCAAGAACTTTTCTTAATAATTAAAAAAAATATTCAGAAAGCAGAAACTATATGTATTTTCAATTCTCTCTTTAGAGATAGTATATTTTTCTTCACAAAGAACATTGGTATGATTTTATATGCTAGCTTCACAAGTTATGCTAGTCTAAATAATCATTATAATAATAATTTAAAAATCATTGTGCAGCTAGAGAGGCCTCTTAATTCTGGCCCTAAGATCAACTGTATGTGTCAGAAAGAGCTGATGATGGTGCACGGGTGCCTAAGTTAAACACTCGGCTAAAGTTAGAAAACAATACCATCTCCTTTAGTTCAAGAGAGCACATAAGTAAGTAGGGTGGTTGTGGAGACAGAATGGATAAGACAGCCCACATAAGCATATGTGTCTCCATTGTGTGTGCTTTGGTTTTCCAAGGCTCCACTGCAACTTTTTGAGCTGTTTATATAGAGAGGCACTATAACACCTCACAATTAGATTATTCTCTTAAATTATCCCAAATAAGTTACTCTTTGTAACATTGGCTGTGACTGTGCTGCAGATTGTGGCATAATATGTTCCTGCATAACTAATAGAAAAGTTACTTTGGGAACATACTAAGCTACTTCAGGCTTTATTTATTGGGGATTCCAATTCTAAGCAGTTACTATCTCCATGCAATGTTCTGTGAAGATGCAAAGAAAATATCTTGTTTCCTCTGAGCTACAAGTTTGATGAAATAACATGAAAGACTTGCTTACTTCTTTCTTGTTTCTATATTACTAGATTATACCATCTATTTATGAGACTTGCAGCTCACAGTGGAGTGAGTTTTTCATGCTTATGCGAGCATTACTTTCAAACAGATAATACTGAATCACAGAAGCTGCTCTATAATCTACAATAGTAGAGGGGAATTATCAGCTTGCCTTAAGAAGCTTGAAGGATGAGAATTCCCAAAACCATGTGAAATACCTGCAAATATTAAGTGTCTCTACTGTAAAATAAGGGCTATTCAAATAGGAAAAATTCAGTGTCAAGTCACAGGTGAAACCATATAGGGAGGTTAGTTAATAGCCATTTTTTAAAATCCCACACTTGAAGCAGGCTACAATTGTAAGAACTCTATTCGTCTACATTAGAGTCCTACTTATGTAGTCTCCTGTTCATGGAAATTGCTATATGCACATGATTTCCTGCCTGGAACCTGTTGAAGAGAACCTGACAAATACAGATTGCTGAAATGGAATAAGGGGAAGTTCATAGAATCATAGAATCATTTAGGTTGGGAAATACCTCTAGGATCATCAAGTTAACAAAAAATCGAGAAAATAAAACAAATTAACTACTTTTTCTACTTTACATCCCTGACAATCCATTACCAGATTAGCAATTATCAACAAACAGTGATCTAGTCCCTGATTGTTATAAGACAATATAAAAGACACATACCTCATCTGAATTTTATGGGAGGAATTTCATATCACATTAGAAATAGAAAAAATAGTTTTAATATATTCATCATATACCCATCAATAAAATACATAGTCACAGGAAAGATTATTCAGTGTTTTACTTAGTCTATACTCTGTCAAAGAATTAAGAGGATTATTCTTAATTCCACTGGGATCTGTTTCTTTCTGAAAGAATGCACTTCCATACTTCTATTAACATGAATAATGTTCTTTGCCATTACACAGAAAGGGAAGATAAAGGGTATGGGTGGAAACCTTGCAAGTGAGGAGGCAAGAAACCCTGCTCCTACTTCCCTTTAATGGAGGCAACACTCTTCTGAGGCCTTGTCCTCCTATATTATCTGCAGTGACTGCTAAACAGAATCACTCCGGTCCTATTTACCTTTTTCTGTAACTTCCAGGAGATTTCACAAGCTGTAAATAGAATAAATTATCAGGCAGTATGACATATGCTAAATATAACAGACACAACATTATGCTGGCAAAAATTAAAATATTTTTAATTTTTTTAATCTGGTGATTTTTGGTGCTTGTGGAAGGAATTAGATTCTTAGACAATAAGATGTCATGCTTATCTTTAGAATGAGTGTTCTGTATGCTTTCATTTAGTGATTCAGAAATGAAAATTTTTATCTGGCGTAATGAAATAAAATTGTGTTGTTGACATGATCATGCTTTTTATGTCCAGGTTGAAAATGTTTGTAAGGATAAGAATAAGGGAGCATATAAATCTGCCAGAGGGAAAAATCTACTCCATGATACAGTTAAGGTAGGAAATGCTTGTACAAACTTTTTTCATATGACAGAGAATGACATGAGACATGCAAAAAGGGCTGGAGATCAAATTATTTGAGATCTAAAATAATCTCTGCTTGAATTTGAGTGGCTATTTGTTTTATACTGGAGAAATGTAATGACTGAGTAAAATTGGCTTCTGTTCTCCCTGAGATTGGCTTTTTTTCTGAAGGAACTCTATCCTCCCCACCTTTGGGCTCCATTTCATTTCCCATGCTGTGCCTGCCACTATTTATGTGAATGGCACAGAGAACAAGAGAACCTCTAGGTGGTACTGTGCTATAAAAAATAATTAGAAACAACAAGAAATATCATGCTAACTATATATCCATAGTTCAAGATTTCACTTGGATTGTAAAGAAAATATTTACAAAAGAGAGCCCTTTTTCTTTCAGGTAGATTTCACTCCAACAAGCTAGAATTCAAAACATCTTCAGTCTTTTAACTGTGTCAAACTTCATTGCTTTGCATTTTCCACGTTCCTAACCAAGCTCTGCAGGATCCTGTTTTGTAATCATTTTCACTGAGTTTATCTATTTAACACTACTAGCACATAATTTCATTGCAGATTAATTCCTGTTTAGATAGAGCAGAAACTTTCACATTAGCTGGGACATAACTAAACATCTTATAAGAGCTTTCATTTCTGACTCTCTCCAGATCGTATTTATTAGAGCCAAAATGTGTGTAAGTGGAGGTGCAAATATGTTGTATAGAAAATGTTTGAGGTGAATGCAACTTGTGGTTAACAACAAAGGAAAGAGCAAGTCATTTTACAGGAACTGGGTTCTGTTTCAGAAAAGATTTAGAAACTAAAATAGAAAAAATCAACTTTACTTCCTTTTTTTTAGAGGAAAAGAGCCCAAGATTTTAAGACAAAAAACAGTATCCCTTAGCTGCCTTGTGAGTGTACCCTAGGAGAATGCAATATTTGTGAAAAGTCCCTTCAAATATAAATTCTCCTCGTGAGTTTAATTTCAGATAACTTTGATCAGTAAAACACAGAGATAATTTGAGCTTGGTTAAAACACTAAAATCTGACTTTATTTTCTGGTGCCACACTGAAGAAGAAATATGTATCTGGGAGCATGGGATTGAATACTAGATGATAATTATCTTTTTTTATGCCTAATATTAGCATTTAAAATATCAGAGGTTGTTAATTTAGCCTAAGCTGCAGATGGCCCAAGGAAAAGACAGAGTCATTCTAAGAAGCTGGGCTATCTAACTCAGTTGCACGGTTTTACTGCCACAAAGGCCAGCCTTCCAGCCTGCGCTAGAACAAATCATGTTACAACTTGGTGTCTCAACTGCTGTGAAAGGCTGATGAGCTACAGAAAGGAGAGGAACATCTGTGTCATGAAGCTGTAGGACAAGCTACATGTCTGTACCACATGTACAGCAGTGAGCAACTCTCAGCAGAGAGCCAGAGATCTCCTGAGGTGAAAGATGGGTCTCTGCAGGAGCAGTGGATGGAGCAGTGCCCTGACACCTGCTTTCTCCTAAGCCTCACCACAGGAAATGGATCAGGACTAGTATGAGCTATACTTAACTATTGCAAGGAAAGCTTGATCGCTTCTCCCCGGGCTCCTTTCACCTTTGTCAAAATTAAAATTAGTTCAAAACCAGAAATTACTCAAAAAACTGCCCATGGCAGTTATCCCTTTGAGTGCAGGTCTTTCGGATTCTACAGGAGTGGGCCAGTTCAGGCCAGCACAGCAATGGTGAGTATCTGCTGCTCTGACACATCTTTGTCTTTTTTCAGGTCATTCCCTTTCTTTTATACCTTTCTCTGCAGTGTGTTATCTTTTCTCCTCCCCTTCTTTCCACCCCTTCAACACATTCTACCTCTCTTGACCCTAATCTCCCTGTGTCTTCTGTGCCAGAGGCTGAAATGATTGACCTGATGATAGATTGATTGGATCCTATCTTCTCCATTCAGTGGCACTTGTCAGAAAAGCAGTCAGAAACAGTGGCAGAATTATCAGGGGGCGTTAAGATAATGGTTCATACAATGCAGGTAGGAACGTACCACAGAAACATATTTTCATTTGGTTTGTGTCTGCTGTGGGATTAAATTCTAAAAGCTACCAGCCTTGTACTCTCTTACCCAGAGAGCCAATAACTGCTTACTTCATGTGCACAAAAAAAAAAGAGCAGATGGGGAGCATGACTAGTGGGAATTTCCAGCCTGCTCACAGGGAATTGCCAGCAGATATACTGTAGTAAAGCCTTCTTTTACTTTCTGAACTTCAGTTTTACCAGTAAAATTCAATGGAAATGAAAAACACTTCATATGGCAGCCTTTTTGTCAGTATGATTATTTTCAAAATAAAATTTTGTCGTCCTATATTCTATATCTTTCTGCATAGAATGTTAGTTCTGGTAAATAATGTGATCAGATCTATTATTATAATTATTAATGTATCCTCTGCCTAGATGATATATATATATTAATATGCCTCTGCCTAGACACCTCAGGATAGACTGATTAGCATGTAATTCCTGGTATAGATACAGTCTGTTTCACAGCAGTATTATGTTACCTACTTTTTTAATCACAATTTTAGTGATCCCATCTATCAGGTAAAATACGGCTTTGGAAGTTGTGAAATGGAATACAAAAAACACCATTTAGATTATATAATTCATTCTGGCAAGGCCAAAGAATTTATGTACAACTGTCATTTCAAAGAAAGTAATTAGCTTAATCCAATCATGCTATTTCATTACTTAATAACTTATCCTCAGTACAACAGGTCATCGCATTAACTAAACGCTGAAGGAACAATTCATGAAGTGTACTTAAGACGTGCCTTGATGAATTGCTGTTGAGTTTTTGTCCAAGTTCTTGGACTCTACTTTATAAAAAGTGTAGATCAAAATTCGCAAAGACAAGAGACCTACCTCACCTGGGGAGTGTATAGTCTATTATAGAGATCTTGTCAATGAAAATAGCATATTGTCTCTTAAATGCTTTATTTTTGTAACTTCTAGTCTCATATGCCTGTAATTGCAGTAGATGTACTCATCTGGATGAATATTGGTGCTGTAAAGTGACAGTTACTCAGTCAAGCATTATTAATAGAATGCTCTTTAATTTGTACAAAGAACAGATCTAAGGACTGACTGGCCCATCAGAAAGTACTTACTGGGAAAAACATGTTTCCATATTAAAAAATAAATTGTACTTATGTGAACTTCTAACCTTGTTTCTCTGTTGGTTAAAAGTTTTCACAAATTCTGGTAAACTGATGATTTCAAATTAGAATCATAGAATGTTGAGTTGGAAGGGACCGCAAAGATCATCTAGCTCCAACTCCCTTGCCATAGACAGGGACAACTTCAACTAGATTAAGTTGCTCAAAGCCACATCCAACCTGGTCTTGGAACACTTCCAGGGATGGGGCATCCACAACTTCTCTGAGCAACCTGATCCAAAGCCTGATCACACTCACAGCAAAGAATTCCTAGTATCTAATCTAGGAAATCTTTCAGTTTGAAACTGTAACCCCACATCCTATCACTACACTCCCTGCTAAAGAGTCCCTCCCCATCTTTTCTGTAGGAACCCTTTAAGTACTGGAAGGCATCTATTAGGTTACTCTTTCGGCTTTCAAACAACTCTGAATTGCTTATTTTTCCCCAAAATGGCAATGGAAGCATTCAGCATGTTTGGAAACAGCAGATTTTTTAGGTTCCTAAAATGTATTCCAGACTCTATTTTTAGGCATTCTGATTTTAAAACGCTAACCTTTTGTTTCCTGAACTGTTACATGTAATGATGGCCAGCAACCAGTGATTAATCTGAAATTACCTAGAAATGCCTCTTTCCATTGAAAAGTAAGTAAAAAGAAGGATATATGTTAGTCAAAACCAACCCATAAATTATATAATCAAGTTACAGTTTTGGATCTAAAAAAACCACTGTCTACAAATCCACATAAATATGTATCTACTAGTTTCCATTTTTATTGAAGTTTAAAATTTGAAAGAAAATATTCAGTTCATAGAACAGAAAAAACAAAGAACTGTTACCAAGAATTTACTTTTTTTTAGAAAAATGTTGCACTTTTCTTCTAAATACATTAATTAGAATGAGTCAGTGAATAGCTGATGCGTACTTTAATTGTCTTGCTTTTTAGATTATTTGTTCTCCTACTTGATATTCAGGAAAATGCAGTGATTCACAGTAAGTCTTTCAGTCGTGTGCGAAGTAGTAAGTTTCTACTGAACTGTTTGCTTTTTCCATGCCGTCACCTGCGGTGGGCTGGCTAAGCAGTATGCTGGCTGTCCCAGGAGGGGGCAGAGCAAGGATATGGAAAAATGCAGTGTGCAACCATCACAACCTATTCCTATACATATGGCACTACCATCTTTTAATAAAACTGTTTTGTAAGCAATAGATTATTTTAGAGTTTTGGAGTCAATACTAAGCAACTGGCATACAGACAGCTTCCCTGTATTTTAACACTGAATACCTAGACAATTTTGGATTCCTTGTGGTTTTCTGCATAGGGGATTTGCAAGAAGTAATGCTGGTTTGATGTGGCTCATGAGTAACTTATGTTTTGGGGACATTTTTTCAGTTTCAGTACTTTTGTGAAATAACAACTGCAGTAAAAAAAAGAAGCAAAGAAATTGCTGAAACTTAAAGCCTGTGGTTTAAAGGTTTGACCTGCCTGTTATGTTATATACATAACTGTAGCACATTATTAACTTCACATGCTCTTCTATCTATATAATATGTATATTCTGGATGGCTCTACAGTTGTGTCTGGGAATAATGAGGTGTCTCATTTGCAAGATTTTCTGTCTTCCAGGTTAAAGCTTCTTTCCCATAGAACAGTGGTTTTTAATGTGATTAGTATGGCCACAAATGTAACAGTGAAAATTTGGTCCCACATGCAAGCCAGTGTTCCTTCTGTTTTGTGGGTGACAAACAATGACAGCAAGAAAATAAATAAGACCTGACAGAGAAGAAGAGAGTCTACTAGAGAGTGCCCAGAACTTGTTGTGTATCTGAAATCCCCCTACTTATACACAGTGGTGGGTGCAAACCCATGCAGATCTAGAGAGGTTGGAACCCTTCTTAAGGAGTTTGGTAACTTTGTCTCTCAAATAAAAAAAAAAAAAAAAAAAAGAGGTCAGATTTGGCTCTTGCAAGCTGTATAAATGTTTATGGCATGATACTGAGGGTCTAAGACCTGAATGTATTATTTGGCTAGGCCCTCTGCGCTGGAACCTGAATGTATTATACACCTGTTTGTCCCATGCTTGTCCTTTTCTACTTCAAGCACTTCAACATCCATTAAGGCAAGATACTTTGGGTTAAATCCCTCTTTCTCTTCATTTTTTGCAATTAGTAAAGTCCTAATAATTTAATGTGGTTTTTCTATATTTACACCTGCTAGCAAAACTAGTTAACTGTAGCTTTTGAATTAGTAAAGTAGCCAGTATTCATGGATGCATAATTGAAGAGCTAGATGGAATTATTGCTGCAGTAGAATATTCTGCAAGCCATGGACTTTGTTCACTTTCATTCATCTAGGCCGAAATGCTGAACTGGAAAAATGCCCTTTTAAAGGAATACAGTCTTTACTGATGAAACTGTGAAATGATGAAGTGCTGGGGCCTGAGTTGTGGGCTCCAAGTTGGAGTGTACCTGTGAATGAGTCACAACCTAGCAGAATGTTTTGGTTTTCTGATTGGCTTCATGTTCCAGAGGCAGAACCTGGCC
>JAVSBS010069549.1:0-21660 GCA_033124195.1 Coracias cyanogaster
TCCATTTGGGGGAGTGGTCTGGGACCCCAGTGGGTGGACCGCATCCCTTGGTGGGCGGACCCGGGACATCTAGGGGGAGGATCACGACAGATGGAGAGAAACAAACCTGATGGATAAGGAACTGGCTAGAAGGTTGCACTCAAAGAGGTGTGATCAATGGCCCAAAGTCCAGGTGGAGACCAGTGACAAGTGGGGTTCCTCAGGGGTCTGTCCTGGATCTGGTGCTGTTTAACATCTTTGTCAGTGGCATGGATAGTGGCAGGTGAGTGCACCCTCAGCAAATCTGCTGATGACACTAAGCTGTGTGGTGCAGTGGACTCACTTGAAGGAAGGGAGGCCGTGCAGAGGGACCTTGACAGGCTTGAGAAATGGGCCAATGCAAACTGCGTGAGGTTCAACAAGTCAAAGTGTAAGGTCCTGCATGTGGGTTGGGCCAATCTCAGGTACAATTACAAACTGGGTACAGAGCTGGTTGAGAGTAGCCCTGAAGAGAAGGACTTGGGGGTGTTGATTGATGAGCCGGCAGTGCGCTCATGCAGCCCAGAGGGCCAACAGTATCCTGGGATGCATCAGGAGGAGTGTGGCCAGCAGATCAAGGGAGGTGATTCTACCCCTTTATTTTGCTCTTGTGAGAACCCACCTCAAATACTGCATCCAGTTCTGGTGTCCACACCATAAAAGGAACATAGATCTGTTGGAACGAGTCCAGAGGAGGGCCACAAAGATGATCCAGGAGCTGGAGCATCTCTGCTATGAGGATAGGCTGAGGGCACTGGGATTGTTGAGGCTTAGGAAGAGAAGACTCTGGGGGGACCACATAACTGCCTTCCAATACCTGAAGGGAACCTACAGGAAGGCTGGAGAGGGACTTTTCACAAGAGCGTCCATTGGCAGGACAAGGGGAAATGGTTTTAAATTGAAGGAGAGTAGGTTTAGTTTAGATCTTAGGAAGAAGTTCTTCAGTACGAGGGTGGCAAGACTCTGGAATAGATTGCCCAGAGAGGCTGTGGATGGCTCGTCTCCCTGGAGGTGTTCAAGGCCAGGTTGGATGAGGCCTTGAGCAACCTGGTCTAGTTGAGAGGCATCTGTGCCCATGGCAGAGATTAGATGACCTCTAGGGTCCCTTCCAGCCTAAGCCATTCTATGATTCTACGATTCTATGATTCTGTGATTCTATGATTTTTGGGGATTTCTGGATGCTGTCACCATCCTCATATATGTGATAAAATTGATCTGACCTTCAGTATGAGGTTGAACTGCCCAAAAAATCATCATAAAATTTTAGATGTAGAAAAATAACCGCTGATAAATACAATTTTTTTTTTGGTAGTATTTGACTTTGGCTAGCTTCCAGAAGCCCACACAGCTGCTCTCTCACCCCTCTTCCTCAACAGGAGAGGGGAGTAAAAGAGATGAAAAAGCTCATGGGTCAAGAAAAAGACAAGGAGATTGCTTAGCAATTACCACCATAAGCAAAGCAGACCCAACTTAAGGAAGATGAATATAATTTTTTGACAATTAAATATAGTGTAGGATGGTGAGAAACAAACACAAAAACTAAAACCCTCTCCCTATGTCTTCGTATTCCCAGGCTCAACTTCACTTCTTCACTCCTGACTCTTCCTCTATCCTCCAAGCCTGCTATCTCTACAGGGTAGGTGGCTGTGAACAATACATAACAGTTTCTAATGGTGCTCCTTCCTTCTCACACTTTTCTTCTTCTCCAGCATGGGTGCTCTCCATAAGCTGTAATTCCTTTAGCAAACATTCAGCTGCTCCAGCACAGGGTCCTTTATGGGCTGCAGCATGAATATCTGCCCCGCTATGTAAAAAATACATTTTTACAGGGACACCATCAGCTTTGCTGATTGGTTCAGCTCTGGCCAGCAGTGAGTCTGTTGTGACCGGCATGGTTTAATCTTTTCCCACAGAGGTCACCTCTGCAGCCTCCCCACTACCAGAACCTTGCCATGTAAACCCAATACACTTGAAAATCCTCGAATATAATAAATGGCACTAGACATCCATATTTAGGCAACTGGATCCTATGTCACATGCTATTCCATTCACTCTCCAGCTGTCACCTCAGAAAATCAGTCTTTTCTATCCTGCCTCCTAGCTGGCAGGTGTTTCAGATACCTCGGAACAGCTGAAATGGCACTGGGCACCTGGGGTAGGCACTGCAGTGATACAATGAAATCCACCTCTTTATTTAACAAACTCTTCTTTAAAAAAAAAAATGAAGGGAAAAAAAGTCCTCTAGTTTGTGAGGATGAGTGAATCAATTCCTGCAAAACCAAATAACACTGATCATATAAACAAAAAAACAACAAAACATAAAGAAAGGTAAGATTAAGTAGGGAGACAGATATATAGACAGACAGACAGTTTCACAATAAGGTGTTTTCCTGGAGTATCTAAACAGGATTTTTTCCCCTGAGGTGGTATTTTGAGTAGATGACTATTTGGGTAAACCTCAGTGAAAAGCAGAAC
This sequence comes from Coracias cyanogaster, assembly GCA_033124195.1. Taxonomy (NCBI): domain Eukaryota; kingdom Metazoa; phylum Chordata; class Aves; order Coraciiformes; family Coraciidae; genus Coracias; species Coracias cyanogaster. The sequence continues at coordinate 2,494 of JAVSBS010069549.1, forward strand.
ATGGAAAATGGAAGCAAAGTTTAGTATATGAATTTAGGGCTATTTTTCAGAACCCAGTGGAAACTCTTAGATTATGGTAGAGAGCAAATGTGAACAAGCCTGCTGTGGTGGGTTGGCTTCAGACAGCAACTAAGCATCCACCCAGGCACTCAGTCCCACAAAGGCATGATGTTAATGTTATGTGATACATCCCTTTGGCCAGTTTGGGTCAACTGTCCCGGCTGTGTTCCCATTCACCTTCTTTCCCACTCTCAGTAGCTGGCTAAGTTCAAATCCTGAAGACAGTGGGCTCCACAAAGCAGCCTAACAGTGAATTTGCTGCCTGCAGACATTCATCCAGCTGGACCCCTGGAAGCAGACAGAAAAAGTAGACAAATCAGTAAGGCAATACAGTGTGTCTTGACAATCTCATAGACTGTCAGACAGGAGCTCTGGGAAAGAGGAACATGGGTCAATGGGCATCAGCTGTGGATTTCGTGGGAAAGATCCAGTGTGACTCCTCCCAGCAAAATCTTCTTACCAGCTTGGTCCTGTAGCCACCTACAAGCTTTGGCCTCCAGAAGCTCTGACCAGGATACCTTCCATTTATATTGGTGCAACCAGACTAAGGCCAAAACTGTGGCCCAGGCAGCTGGCTGCACATCCTGTGGGGAAAAACAGAATTATCAAGGGGATTCCAAGTGCTAAATGAGAACTTGGAATAAGTAAGACACATGCACACAAACTCTCTACCCTCAAAATCAGAAAGTTTCCAGGTACCTCTGCTGATTCAAGCCCACACCCTTCACACCCCCCTCCACAAGCAGAGAGGATCTATATCCCAATTGCTTTGAACTTTTCCTCTCAGTTCAGCTCAGAGTGGAAACTTGGAGCAGAGGAAGTTTCAGCTCATGACTGTGCCCCACTCCTGCCCCTGATCTGCTTACCTCACTGGGCCTCTGTCCCTCAACATCAGCCTTGCTGAGCCCCAAGGCAGAGGCCAGGGCTGTGGTGAGGGCCCAAGAGCCATTTGCTTTCTGGAGTGCCACCATTACCCTAATTCCAGAGAAGTCACACAGTCTTGTTGACAATGGTGAAATTGTCCAGTCCCAACTCATGTTAGATGCTGGTGGTTCTTCCACCACCTGCTTTTCAGGAGAAGGCTTCTGTTCTGGAAGACAGAAGTATTCACACAGCTTGTATGTAACAGCTCGTAACCTTAAATACTGCCTTCTTCAGGTATACATCCTCAGATCTTCCCAGTCCCTCATGAGTATCCTAAAATCTGTCCTATATGCTCCAATTTACTCAGCATAACTCTTTAAACACCCTTAATTCTGCCCATGAGCATCACCAATGTTACTCCTTCCAGCCACTTCCTCCATTATGGCTCATGTTCACCACTGAGGGCCCCACAGGGGTCCTTCTCTGTTATCCCCTCTTAAACCCACCAGCCTCAACATAAGCTCTTTCTTTCCACATTCCAAGACATAAGAGTCCATTGGAGCTAGAGCACCACCGGATCACAAGAGAGTGGAAGTGAGGATGGTCAAGCACAGCCCACAGGCATTATAGTCCCAGACATGGCTCACTTCTGGAGCGGATTTAAGAGCTTTTATGGGCAGAAAAATAAGCACTCGAGCACAGAGTAGTTGGGGCAGAACTAGCGGTCATTTAAGGCTGGTCCAAAGGTATACAGAGGTTGGAAGGGAACTCCGGAAGTCATCTCATCCAAACCCCAATTTAATGCAGGTCCCATTAGAATAGCTTGCACGGGTACCTGTGTACTCAGGACTTCAACAGCTCTAAGGAAAGAGATTCCACAAATTTTTAATTATCCCTATGATCTAAAAAAAATAATAATTCCTCATATCCATTCAGCATTTCCCAAGTTCCAATTTGTGTCTGTTGCCTCTTACCCTAGACTTCCAAGAGGAGTCTGCCTCTGGTTTCTTCCTATTTTCCTCCAGTCAGTCCGTTGCAGACAGAATTAAGGTTTTTCCTTCTTAAAGATGAATGAACCCAGCTCTCTCAGCCCCTCCTCACGTGCCATGTGCTCAGCCACCTCAGTTTAGTGGCCCTCCACTAGATTTGTTCCAGTATGTCAATGCCTTTCCTGTATTGGAAGCAGAAGCTGGATACAATACCCCATGATGCAGGCTAGCAAAGTGTGATGAATAGAGAGGAAGGACCACCTCCCTGCACCTAGTGGCTACACTATTCCTAATACAGCCCAGGATGTGGTTGGCTTTATTCATTGCAAGGTCATGCTGCTGACTTCTTGTTCAATTAGTTGTCCACTAGGAGCCCCAAGATCATTTTCTGTAGAGCTGCTTCCTGGAGTGTGCGTGCCCTGTGCCTGCATGGTTGCACAGGGTTATTCTATTCCTGATGCAAGACTCTGCATTTGCTTTTACTGAATGTCATGTAATTCCTGTCAGACCATTTCTCCATCCTGTCCCTGTCCTCTACTGTACTGACTATGCACCTCCTGCCCCCAATTCAGTATTGTTCATGAACTTGCTAGGAGTGCACTCTTCACGAATGTCCAGGCCATTAATGAAGATGTTAAATAGTACTGTTACTATGAAAGATACCTCTGGAATTGCTCTGGTTTTTGCCTGCCAGCTGGACTCTGAACTGCTGGTAACAACTCTTTGAGCCCAGCATTCCAGCCAATTTTCCAGCAGCCTTATTGTTCACTTTATCCATCCAATATCTCACCAATCTGTTGAAAAGGAGACTTTGGGAGATTGTCAAAGGCCGTGCTAAAGTCAGGATATACAGGATCCACAGCCCTGCTCTTGTCCACAGTGCCAGTTACCTCATCTGAGAAAGCAATGTGGTTGGTCGGGCATGATTTACTTTTGATAAGTCCACACAGGATGGTCCTTCTAAGAGAATTTGCTCTATATTCTCCCTAGGGACTCAGAGGAGTCTGACTGGCCTGTAGGTCCCTGAACTCTTTTCTTCTCCTTCATGAAGACAGGTGAGATGTCCAACTATTCTCCAGTCATCAGGAACCTCTCCCAATTGCCATGATATTTTGAAGATGATTGAAACATTGCCTTGCAGTGACATCAGCCAAGTCCTTTGGCACTCTTGAATATGAACCTGTGGAGTTGTCTAACTGGCCTGCATGTTTTCTATCTTCTTCTACTGTGGGTACTGCTTCACTCATATAGGCTCTGCTGGGTGACTCAGCGACATGGTAGACCTGAGGGAAAACCTTACCCATTAAAATTGAGCCCAAAAAGTTCGATACTATGACAGTCTTTTCCACATGCTTTGTCACTGAGTCCACTGCACCACTGAGCAAGATGCCCACAATCACCTTAAGTTTCCTTTCGTTGTCAAAGTGCTTAGAGATGTGTCTTTGTATCACTCTCAAGTACCCTGTGTCCACTTCCACATACTTTCTCTTCGTGTTTGATCTGACTAAGAAACTCCATGTCCATCTATGCTGGCCTTCTGGCACAATTCCTTGAATTTCTGCCACTGGACTGGGCCATCCTTGATCTCAGACAATTGGGTCCTGGAAAATCAACCAGCTATGTTGGACTCTTTGCCCTCCACAACAGTTTCGCACAGGATTCTGAACAAGGCACAATCTGTCCTTCCTAAGTTCATGAATTCTAATGCTGCTGTTTGGAGTTTACAGTCCTGAGAGGAGTGAGCAAGACTATCTCATGATTGCTGCAGCTAGGGCTGCCCTTGACTTTCACATCTTCAACAAGTTCTTCCTTGTTTGTGAGTAGCAGGTCAAACAGAACAACCCTTCTAGCTGCTTCATCAAGCACCTGCATCACAAAATAGGCTTCAATACATAACAGCAACCTCCTGCATTTCTTGCATCCAGCCAGATTGCCTTTCAAGCAGATATTGGGCTTTGTTAAAACTGTACAGGAGTATCAAGATCTGTGACTGTGAGGTGTTCTCCAGATGCCGAAAGATGGCTTCACCTACCTCCTTTTCTTGATCCAGTGGATCAATATCACCTATGCTGACCTGTCATCTAATCCTTACTCTTTCCTGAAAAGCTTGTATCCAACCATTTCAGGACTCCAAGTTTGAGAGTTACCCCACTAGATCCTTACCATCCTAAGGTTATCATGGTTCTGCAGCGGTGCAGATTTCCTCTTTTCTGATCCCCATGCTCCACACATTTTTGTACAGGTATTTGACATAGGCCCTGAGTCATGCAGCTTTTTCAGGGCAAGTGTGAGAGCCTTCCCTGTCATCCTGTTCCCTAAACATATGTGCTCAACCTGTTGTGAAGTTTTCTTTTCAATCACTTTTCTTCAGCTTACTGTAGCCCTTCCTCAAGGCTACACATTCACTTTACAGCCTTCCTTTCTAGATTTAAAAGCCTATTTGCAAAGGCATTTTTGTTACACATGATCAGATGAATTCTGTTCATTTTCAGTAACCCTTGTTCATCAGAGATAGTCCTACAGTCATAGTAGCAAAAGGCCCATCTGTGACACCAGCCATGCAGCCAGTTGTTGACTTGCAGGATGAGCTCATTTCTACTAATCCTTTCACTGGAAGGACTGAGGAACCTCATGTGTGCTCCCACGCCCCTCAACCTCTCCCTCGGGGCTCCATAATTGCACTTGATAATGCTCCAGGTTATCCTTGATAGTGTCATTGCTGTACACGTGGAAGAGCAGCAATGGGTAATAGTCCAAGGACCAGACAAGCCTTTGAAGTCTCTGCAGCTTTTTCAGCCTCTGATGAGCAACATACTTCTCCCTGAAGTGTGAGTTTGGCTCAGCAGCTGGGTGTCTCCACACATTGCAGGAGTGAGTTTCTAGTAACCACTCCATGACTTTCTCTTCTGTTTGAACACTAGGCTCAGGCTCAGCCGGCTCTGGATGCCTCCCCTGACAGGCGTGTTTGTCCTCACCAAGTGCCCAGGCAATATACTAGCCTGGAGCTGCAGGTCTGCAAGTTAGGCAGGAGCTGTGTCCCTGTTTTCAGAAGTCACAAGCCTCCATGTTTCCCCATTTTGACTATGGCCTCCAGAGGTCCCATCCTCCTTGCTTCACATAACTCAGGCTTTTTTCTCTGCAGATTTTCCAAAGACTAGGACAATCCTCTCATCATTCACCCTGACAGTTGCAGTGTGCTCATGTCTTCCTTTTAGCTCCTTCAGTTAGCAAGTCTGAGCCTTGACCAGAACATACCTCCCACGGAGGATGGCACTTTGGCCCTGGCCCCAGAGTGAAGCACCAACCTTTCTCTTCAGCTCAAGACCTAGAAAGCACTATCTTCCTTTTCCACTCTGTCAGGACAGAGGCTTCCAATATATCATGGGAAAATGCACCAGTTAGTGCTGGAGGGTATGTCTTGTGACATGCTGCACGATCTTCACTCAGCCCCACACAGGCCTGAGCAGTTAGTTACTGGACCTCTCTGTACCAGAGGAGTTGGCAGGCTGCACTAACTACTGAGACAACTTCTATGTTTCTGTTAGCTAGCTGGATTCATGCAGATATTTTGTGACAAACTTAGTGTTCGGCTTTGGAATTAAGGCTAGTTGGAAACAACAATAAATTGCTTCAGGTAAGTATTAAGGTGTTTGATTCTTATTTTCCAGCACAGAGCTGAGATGTAGGAGTTTGCTTTTTCTGTCACTCCATCTATCCCCAGCACAATGACAATCAGGAATCCTGGTGACAAGGTAAATGCTGAAAGGAGAGTTCAACCTTAGTCCAATACATTTTGAGAATGCTCAGCTAAAAACTTTTGCCTTACCTTTACAGGATGCTGAAATCTGAGTGAGTGCTTCAGTGTCAGGGGCTTTGTGACTAAGCATCTCAAGGAAGAACTGGCACTTCTGGACCATCCAGAACTTGGTGGACATGAACCGCCCAGGCTTGAAGCCATGCAACCAGAGCAGCTGGCAGGGAACCAAGTTGCAGGATGGAGAGAACAACATGGAGGAGTCTGGAGGCAAAGAATCTGAAACAGAGGCAGGGAGAAGGAGGTTAGACTCATGGGTATTAGAGATAGGCAAAAAGGTGGTCACGCCCACAGAATAGGGAGCTGCAGATGGGGAGGAGGCATCAGATTAAACATACCACTTTCCCCTCCCGTCCTATCCCCACCGTTTCTGGCCTTACCTTGCTGCCAGGCATCCCTCTGTTTCATGCGTACTGCCACAACAGATGTGAAGGGGGACAGAACACCCAGACTGAGGCTGGAGTTAACTGCGCTGTGCTGAATGTCCTTCTTGGCCCTGCTTGTCCCCTCCCAGGCCAGTTTCCACAGCAGGTGCATCATGGCCATGTGGTGCACAGGTAGCCTGCAGGGGGCAGGGAGGTAGTCCTTGGTTCCACCTCAGGGAGGGACATGGGACACTTGGAGTAAAGAGGACGGGGCAGTGGGGTAATGGTCACCCAGGTCCTCTCCCAAGCTCAAGGCAAAGGGGACAAGGGGGAAGCACTGGGTGGTCAGATTCCCTTCCTACCTCAGGCTACAGTGGGAAGGATGCAAGTGAAGTACACCTGCAGTCCCTCCTCCAGACCTTGCCAATGCCACTCTGCCTCATGGGCAAGAGTGTTACTCTCTCACCTGCCATCTGATGATGAGGACAGTGAGAATCTCAGTGTGTAATCGAAGGACTGGCTGCCCACGTGGTACTGAAGGGTCACAGCTCCCTCACCCACCTCTGCATCCTGGTAACACAAGGGAAAGAGTCATACAAAAAAGTGCATCTGCAGGATACAGGCAGCCTGGCTACCTAGATTCCCTTCCTGCTCTACTAATGCAGTAGATGTCCATGGCTGGAGTAGAGGTAGCAGCGTCTCGGGGAAAGAAGAGGGTATACAGAGCCCTGATAATGGTCTCTCCCAGGTCCAATGGAGCTGAAGGACTCCCAGTGCTGGGAAAGTGAGACAGGGAGTGAGTTCCTTACCTTCCAGAAAGCCCTACCCCTGTGCATATGATTCCTGGATCACTGGATCACTCTCACCTGTGCTGGCCCATGGATCTGAGCATAGATGGAGCTCTGGTGTCCCTGGAAGATTATCTCAGGAGCTTTTCTGATCATTGACACCTCCAGGCCAGGTGGAAGGTCCCAATGTAGTGAGATCCCAGTAGCGATAGGCTGCAGAGCCCGCTGCAGGCATTTCACTGCCTGGTGAGGGGGAAGCAGAAAGCACAGACCAATTGGGTTCCCTCCCAGTTCTGGGCAGTGGGGTAAATTGTAGAAGGTCTCTGAGTTTGAGTGAATAGTGACATTTGGATTGCCATGAATGTTTAGGAGAGCCATAGGAGGTACTGAATAGAGCAGAATAGGTGCTGGAAGCCCAGGCACCTGTGTCATTACCTCAGATGTCATTTCCATCCTAGAGTGGATGCACACGCATTCACCTTTTGTTTCCAGGGCCATGGCCTGGAAAAGGTTGAAGCTGTCACATCTGCTTGTAGGAAAACTAAAACACCTGTACAAGAGAAGAGAAGGAGGGTAGAGATGGCACAAAGGTGAAAGGCATAAAGGACAAGAGTGGTAAAAGTCTGGAGAGGTAAGGATGCTTCTAATCATGGAAATGAAACTGTGACTCAGAGTTTTCTCATTCACTCTGGGGTGAGAGATGTTGCCTGATGGGCAGGGAGACCATGAGAACAGGTTTGGGGCCCGCAGAGTGAATTGAGGTATTGCATGGTGAGGGTGAAGAGGAAAAGTGCACAGAAGAGCAGGGAAGGACTGGGAGAGGAGGCCCGCTACATGAGGAGTATAGGCAGTTTTAGTGAGGTAAGAAAAGTGTGTGGAGGGTTTGTTGCTGAAGTTCCATTGAGATAAAGAGAAGATGTGGGGCAGACGAGGATCTAGAAGAATGTTTGAAGGACTCTGACAGTCAGGGGGAGAGAAAGGTTATGAGTCAGCATGTTGGGGGACAGGAACAGGGATCTCCGTTACCGGTGGTGGTCCCTGTAACGATAGACCTCAGCCATGACAGCTTCCTCTTCACTGGAGATCTTGCTTTGAATGAAGATGAAAAGCTGACAGAGAGAAGGGAAGGGAAACAAAGATTGCCAAAATACACTCTTGTAAAATGCAGGCAGCCTTCCCAGTTTGCTCCCTTATCCTCTTAAGTCCACTGGCCTTGAAACAGAAAAAGAGATTGTATATCTCCTTTCATTAATGCCAGGACACTTCTTAACACAAAGAGGCAACCCACAAGGAAGATCCACCTTCCCCAAGTACAGGCTAATTCCACAGCAGCCTTTCCAAGCTGCCCAGCCCAAAGATGGTGTCACTTTCTGCCAAGAGGATGCTCCCCACATGCCAACTCCCAGTGCAAACAGCAGCAGAATATCTCACCCTGAGCCCTGAAGCCCACCTTTACCCCTTTGGTTACACCCATTCCCTTCCCCATAACCCTTTGGCCCCTGATACCTGTCGGGGTCGCCCACGGAGAGGAGTGTTGTAGATACACCTTAGGAGGCCCAACAGGTCACAGCCCCCCAGATCAGGGCAGATGGAGGAGATGTGCCCCACTGCATTATCCATGCTTTCCTGTGTGTATTCCACACTCTGCCTGTGGGAGGTCATCCAAAGTGTGAGAGGGGGGTTGAACTTGGCCCACGGCTACCCTCACATGGCCACTCCCTAGAAAAGCCACTGTTCACTACCAGTGCTATGGAAGCGAGGACTTACCCTCTCACTGCTCCCAACAGATCCTGCTCTCCAACAAGAGCTTGTCCCATAGTTCTACTTAGAAAAGTCATGCTCTACTTACCTCTTGACCCTGCCCCATCATCACCCCCAACTCACGGATAGAAGGCTTTGAAAGTAGCCCCAAAACTGTAGATGTTGAAGTAACAGCCTAGAGGCAAACTCTTGAGGAGGAAGAGCAGTGTGTTCTGGGGACAGATGGAAGGATGGGCAGAGCTCAGATGGGGAAGCTAGGCAGAACACATGCCCATGTGAAGCAGCTTACCTCTGTCTCCACTAGCTGGGCATGACTGGTGTGGAAAAGCCCCCCTGAAAACATACTCCAGTAGTACCTGTGCATCCTGGAAAAGGCTTCGGTCCATGAGAAACAGGAATTCCCCAAGCTGGCTTGGATTGGGCACCACCTCAGGAATGTTAGGTGTCAGTGTCACCATCACCACAGGGTCTCCTAGCAGAGAGCCTAGAGTGTGTGTGGGGAAACAAGGAGAATTTTTAAATTGGAGGTCCCTTCCCTATCTCTTTGCTTTCATCCTCAGCTCTGACCTTTTGCTTGAAAAGGCCCTCAGATCCCCCTAGTCTCCCCAACATCCTCTCCCTAATGCCCATTTCTACCTTCTCACTCACCAGGTAGAGCTTTGGGATCTCTCCCCTCTACCACAGCACTGAGAATGTGAGGCCCTCTGTAATAGACCAGCAACTTCAGATTTCCCTTCAGCCAGGGTGAGGATTTCAGGGAGACCTGAGGACAAGTAGAATGTGGGGAGGAAAGTGAATTAAATAAAAGGACCAAGGAGTCCTAAGGAGTGTCAGCAGGCTGCAGACCCTTCCCTTCTCTCCCTCTTTGGGGCTCTAGCTCTTTGAACCTCTGGCAGGGTTGTACCTCAGCAGACGTCTGATCTGGATCCGTGTATTGCAGAGGGGTGTAGCTGCTGTTAATGTCTACATGAGACACACCATGGGCTGACTTCAGGCAGATGTTGAAGTGCAGGTTTTCAGACGTCTCCTCCTCAGAAGACATCCTGCCTACAAGGAGAAAGAGGTGTGAGAAAGTGAAAGAAGATACCCTAGGACAGCGGATAGCTACGGTAGGGTACAGTCTATCATTGGCAGAAGGGAAATGTGGCATCTGGGACGTCTCTGACTGTGATGGCTAGTGGAGTGGTGGTGAGGAATCTTTAGGCTCACACTGTGGTTTGGATAAGGATCTGTGGGGACGTCCTGCTGTGGGATATATGAGGAGACTTATGGCATTCCTAACAGTGAGGTACAAGGGGCAATATTCAGATTCTCTCACCGAGGCACTTGTGTAGATACAGGGGTCCCGCCCCACAGAGGGATGTATGGCAAGTGGTGTGTTCCCCTCTGGGGGATACACCTGGGAGATCACTCACTGATGTAATTTTCCTGGGGGAACAGCTCTTTTGGCCAGCAAAACAAGGCAGCTCCATCTGGCTGCAGCGGTAGCTCCTGGACATAACACAGGCTGATGGCCACCTCCCTGTTAGGAGGTAGGGTCCCCAAGAAACAAGCAAACACGCGGCCCCAGAGATCCAATTGTTCCTGCAGGTATCTTAAATTCTCCATGCCTGAAGTGGCTTTGCACAGCTGCTGGGCCTGCCACAAAGGGAGAAAAAGATGTCACTGAGATCTCTACAAGATTTCACTCTCTCACCTCCACCCTTCATCTGAAACCACAATCCCAGTACCTCCTCCTTCTCCCAGAGCATTGCTTCAATACGAGTGTCCCCCATGGTAGCATAGAAGGTATGTAGAACAGTGTCAGAGTCCACAGGAAAGATGAACATGGTCTCCATAGACACTTGTTGTGTGTTGCGGAAAAACAGCTCAGACACCACATCGGCGACAAAGTCCTGGATGGTTACATTTACTGTCACAGTTTCCAGTTCCACTTGAGGATAGGAAGAAAAGAACCATATTCCCTTCTGGAACAAGCCTGAGGAAGACACACTGGCTGTCAGACTCCCTGGTTGCCCATAGGAAACTTTAAATTCAAGGTGTCTGCTTGTAGTAGGAAAGAGCTGTGTGCCCAATACTGCCACAGAAATGCCAGTTGCAGAAGCTGACAAATAGCCATGAAAGGTCCCTGAGGCTGCCAGTGTGTTTCCCTTAGACCACAGTTCTTCATCTCTCTAAGCCCTTTTCTGTCCAATGCACATGGCAGCTGTGCCCTCAGATTGTCTAACTGTGCCATGCCTTATTTCAGTTCAGGCCTACCATGGCATTAAGTGGAGTCTGTCCCCTAAGCACAACAGAGCTTCATGCAAACGGCAGGAGGTCCCCTGCAGCTTCTCAGACCTTCAGGCCCTGTCTCAGGGATAGGAGCCAGTCCCACCATCTGCTTTGAGGCTGATGTTTCAAGTTCAGCTTGATTTTCAACTTAAGCAGATATACTACTCGTTTTAGACTACTGGAAGGGAAGGGGGACCATACCAAGAGCACTTAGCATAGCATCAAAGGTAATGTCACAGGAAGTCACACCTCATCTCCTTTTCCTTTTTGGCAGTAGAGAAGTTTTTTGCTGACCTCCCTTTCTCGCCTGTCATACTTGTAGCCTATAGTTTATCTGACACCAGTGATGTGTAGATCTGAATTTGGCTGCAAGATGGCTTTGGTGACCTCTCTGCCTGCTATGACAGCAGTCAATGTAAACATAATCTTCTTCATACCTTTGCCCTTGGTTTGAGATGAAGAGCATCTCTTTTTAGGGCAAGGTTTGGCACCAGTGGTGGATCAAACCTGATGATAAAATGCATTGGAGTAGTGTCTTAGTCAAGAATTGTATAACACTGTAGTAGAAATAGATTGACTCTTAGCAAACAAAGGTATAAGACCTTCATGGGGATTGCTGAAATATCTTGGAAGGGGATGGTGTACAGAAAATGGTATAGTTCACCTGGAGAGGATGAGGCAACTCATCAATCAAGTGATGTACCTGGATATTACAACACACTAGGGGATGATTTAACACCAAAGTAGAGGTGATGCAGTATCATAGCATTGAGGAGCATTGCCCCCCACCCCACAGTATTAAACATCTCTTCTGCATCATCCTCCCGCTTTGTGATGGCTTCCCTGGAAAGCCTTCAGCTCGAAAGGTGAGATGAATCACACTTAGAAAATATGTTTTGTTATGCCAAGCAGACAAAGTGAAGACTGAGTGCAGGTCATGCCTCTGAGTTCCCAGAACATGGTGAGATGTGCCTCCCTGTCAACCACCCAAGAAAGCAGTTCCTTCCCACATTAGTCTCCCATTGAAATTCTCCCCCACTCCTCACAGATGCCACCCTTCTGGCCCCAACTCACCTCTATAGAAATACCGTTTGCTCAGGATTCCACTTTTCCTCATCTGGACGCTTTGACTGAAGACAACTTCTGTGTAGCAAAGAGCTATGAGGATCTCCTGAAAAAAACAGAGCACCTCCATCTTCTTTTCCGCCAAGATATGGAGCTGCCCCCATATATATGGGCCAAGATGATTATTTGCTTCCTCACATCCCACATCAGGATCAATTTTGCCCCTCTTTCACCAGCCTTGTAGCAGATTAGTAAAAGACAGGCCTGGGATGAGAATTGCAGGTGTCAAAAATGGCTATTGGTTCAATGGCGGGGTCGCGCTTAATTCAGATTAGACCACAGGGAAGGTGGGAGCAATGATCGGTACAGCCTGAGACACAAGGCAAAGCGTGAGTTTGGGCCTGAGCAGTGATCATTGCACCTCGAGGACACTGGCACCAATGCTGACAGAGGAAAAAGGGTGGGCAGACAGAGCAAGCAAAGCCCATTCTGGGAGGATGGACGGTGCAATATATGGATTTGTGTGAGGAGAGTGGTCATAGAATCATAGAATGGTTTGGGCTGGAAGAGACCTAAGAGATCCTCTAGTTCCAACTCCCCTGCCATGGCAGGGACACCTCCCACTAGACCTGGTTGCTCAAGGCCCCATCCAACCTGGCCTTGAACACCTCCAGGGATGGAGAATCCACAATGTCCCTGGGCAACCTGTTCCAGTGTCTCATCACCCTCAGAGTGAAGAATTTCCTTCTAATTTCCAATCTAAATCTTTTCTCTTCTAGTTTGAACCTATTACCCCTTTTCCTACCATTACAAGTCTTTGTAAAAAGTCCTCTCCCCAGGCTTCTTGTAGGCCCCCTTCAGATACTGTAAGGCCACACTAAGGTCTCCCTGGAGCCTTCTCTTCTCCAGTCTAAACAGGCCCAATTCTCTCAGCCTGTCTCTGTAGGAGAGGTGATTCAGTCGTCTAATCATCTTTGGAGCCCTCTTCTGGACCCTCTTCAACAGGTCTATGTCTGTCCTGTGCTGGGGGCTCCATAGATGGGTAGTTGGAGAGGTCTGTATTTAGTGGCAGTAGGAGTGAATAGCAGGAAAAAAGTGACTGTATGGGGAACTGGGATGGGGAATGGATGAATTAATTTGTAGTTGGGATGTATGGATACACATCCAGGGAAGTGGGGGCAGGAGGGTTTTGGAGGAATTGATGAGAAAATGTAATTGTGTGGAATTTGAGGAAGAGGATGATAAAAAGTGCCTGGTTTGTGACTGATCTATCAATTAGGCACTTGAAGTCAGCAGATCTGTGTACAGGTCAGTGGTCTGAACTCTTCCAATACTGAAAAGAGCCTTAACTCAGTTGTCGAAACACTGGATGTGAGGGCCACTTGCAGTGAGAAGCCCTAACATGGGCAAAGGTGATGAGATCCTATCTGTCTCCCACAGGTCCTGTGTGATATGTTTTGGCATTGTGTCTATCTTGGAAATGACAGGAAATCTAACATGATCCTAGACACCTATGTTTCAACAACTAAATCTCACCTCTCAATTTAAATAAGAGGAAAAGTCTCTTCCTCTCAGCACAATCATAGTAGGATTCAGTTCAGGATTATGATGTATAAATGTAGGTATTTAAGATAGATACATTCAGATTAACATCTAAACCCCTGCAAGGGGGTTTAACAGAGGGCATGGGAAGAGAGGGTGAGAGTAGGGCAAAGGAATGAATGAGTAAGGGGGATGCAAGTGGGACAGAATGAGGAAGGGGAGGAGGGATATGCATTCTCTGCTGTAGTGATCCCAATGGAGGGACCATTGTACCTCGAGACGTTAGTGGTGCACACCCGAGAAGGCACAGGATGGGACTGTGCTGTTCTCCCCATACAGCTTGTGCTGGGCTGCACAAATCCTACGGCCGCTGGAGAACCTTGGCCAGCTCATTGTGAGGGAGCTGGCTCTGGAACATGCGCGTTGCAATGTGCTGCGTGCTGACCAGACGCTCGTTCGATGCTGCACGGCCCAGGGTCCACAGCATCCGAGGATCTGTAAGATGATCTGTCCTATTCTCTCTTTCTTTATACTGTCAGCTCTAAGAAATGACATTTCAAATAATACTTTGTAGAATGTGAATGTCGTGCTTGCTGGGATCATAATGAACCAGCACCTACCTCCTGGGGCAAAAAATTCTCAGTGATGTTCTGTGACACAACAAGGGGCAATGGCCACAAACTGGTAAACAGGAGGTTCAACCTAAACAGAAGGAAACCATTCTTTACTGTGAGGGTGACAGAGCACGGGAACAGGCTGTCTCTGGAGACACTTAAAACCCATCTGGATGTGTTCCTGTGTGATTTGCTCTAGGATCCTGCTCTAGCAGAGCAGGACTAGATGATGTTCAGAGGTCCCTTCCAACCCCTACCACTCTGTAATTCTGTGACTGTGACTTGGTGCAGTCGGCAAGTCCCAGTGAGAAACACTTTCCTGGAAAAAGCATAAAGAGGACTGAGCACCTGGCCAGCCCTGCACACAGCTTGCGGGGGGGGCCATCACAAGAAACTTGGCCCGGGTTTTTTTCCTGATGAACTGGGAAAGTGAGGAGGAATGAGCTGAATGTCCCAGCCCAGCTGTATCAACATGCCTCAAGAAACACAGAGTAGCGGAAGGAAAAGGTAAAGAAACTTCGTGCTGTGCCTGGCTGTTGCTGAGGTGCTGGGAGCAGACACAGGTATGCTCAGCCCTGCCTGAGCTGCTGGTGCAGCAGTGGGGGGGGAGGTCCTGGGCAGTGAAGGGCAGGACAGGGGGATGGGGTGGCCTGTCCTGGTGTTGTATTAAAGTTTGTATTAATTAGAAAAAAAAATGCAAAATGTAATTGAAACAACCAAGAAACTAGCCACTGCTGAAGGTCCTATGTGCAGCCCCAACCCTGTTTAAATATTTACGTGAAATTAAAATGGAGAAATAGTAATCACACATGATTAATCTAAGATTTAAGATTAACTACTTTAAGAGTGGATTTGAGAGTAACTACTAGACATGTGGCTTTGTTGATAAGAAGGATGTTCCTATCAGAAACAGAAGGTAAAGAACAATGAACTCTTGGTTTGGTTGGCAAACCATGAAGAACTGCCTGGAACTGCCAAGATTAGGGAAGAAGGAGGCAAAAGTTAATTCCAGTGGGAGGGGATTGCAACTACCTGCTCATGGACCACCTCCACAAATTATACCACCTACACAAAAGAATAACAAGGAATATGTATTCATTATTTGAATATGTAATGATAAGTGGATAAACATAGATGTTGCTTGAGCTAAGGTGTGCTGTCTGGGGATCCGGCCCTGGCTGCCCCTCGCTCAGCCTCCGGGGAAGAGGCACCATCCTTAGGGCATCCCCTTCCCTGCGAACAAGCCTGGGGAAGGGACGGCTGAGGGTACGCCAGGGAAGGACCATCGCTCTTAGGCTCTACGTATGGCATCGTAGAGCCGGCACAAATTACGGGTTCAAGGTCCCCTAGATACGAGGGCAGACGTGATGGAAATCCACCCCAGGACTGAAGTGATTGTTTACAAAAGCAAGGTGGGGTGGGGTAGGGGGAAGAACTTTCTCGAAAAGGCTTCCTAACCTTGCAGCCAGGAGGATGTGATGCATGATTATGCAGATCCCTTCCAGACACGATAAGACAACACCAAGAGAGCTGGGAGGACCTGTCGGCTCTTGAGGATTCTACTCCGGGTTGGATTTCCAAGGGAATAGCTCTCGGGAACCTCCCCTTTGTTCCCAAGAGAAGAAGCATCTCCTGCTCCCCTGCCTCAGACCAGTGGTGTTTTCTTCCATGACAGCGCTGCCCCAGATGGACCTTCTGAGTTAATGGCCCCTTTTTCTTAACACATGTAAATCTCCAACAACTCCACAAGAGTCAGTGTCAGGTTTTTTCAAGGAAGTCTGGGATCTGCACAGAGCAAAAGCAGTGAGAAAAGTCAAGAAAAAAAAAAGGAAGGGAAGTCAGCACGTCCAAACCTGACACCAGGGACTTGGACCTCACTCGACACTGAATGTAAGGATAGGTATAGCTCTTGCTTTACTCATATGAGAAAGCACGCTTGCTCTCTCTGATGCTCTCAGAGACTTCTATTCTTAGTCAGCCATCCTTGCTATCAGTTTGTTGAAACTATACTAGGATAATCCTCTGAATTCTGTAAGACCCCTTTGTCAGAGGAATTCCTGGGCAAATAGCCCCTATTTGATGAAAGTGAGAGTTGCTAAACTGATAAAAGCTAAAGATACGATTCTTTGTTCGTAGCAGAAGTCTTGATTTACTGGCAACTGCTTTTAAGGATCCAAATCACAGAATTAATTGCGTGCACATCCATGTTCCTGTATTTTCTTTTCAGTCAGGTAAAAGGCCATTTACAAATATCATGATCTGTGTGTGTGCCTCATTTGGACCTTAGCCTGCTACCCTCCACCTTAGAGATCCCAAACGAGCAGCTACCATTTTAACTTCATGGCCTGGCATGATGGGGCAGCAAACACAGACAGACATACAGAAGCCTCCAAGCCTTTGCCATGATATGGGAAGCGCAGACGGACAAATGCACACATGCACACAGAGCAGGTCTGCGGTCCTTCCAGGTGGACAGAAGGAAGGGTAGATGCACAGACAAACACACTCACCGTGGAACGGCAGCCAGCAGCAGGAGCAACGAGCAGACAAGACACAGGGACAGCCCCAAGACTGAAACTCGTCAGCTGCAGGACGTTCACAGACACGGGAGGAGAAGGAGGAGGAGGAGGAGAAGGAGGCGGAGGTCTGGTCTTTGCAGGAAGCAGTGGGATGGATGGCTGCTGCCGTCACTGCCGCAGTGCCTCGGCGGATTCCGGGAAAATGAATGCTGCCAAATGAGCCTTCTGTGACATATGGGTGGGAACCAGGGATGCTGCCAGCCCTGCCTGCTGGGTTGAGCCAGGAGCATTGGAGATGTGGCCAGCCCTGCCTGCTCTGGTGGGGGGAGGCACAGAGTGTAGACATGCTTCAGCTCTCTGGGCAATCTCGGAGGTCAGTGAAGCTGTGAGGAAAGCAGGAGCGATGAGGAACCCGCATCGAGGCTAATTCTGGGGCCTGTGCTGGGGAGCCAGGCTGGGGGGAGGGGCACTAATAGAGGCCATGCTGTAGGTTGGCCCTGTCCTAAGGGCTCCAAGCTGGGGATGCTGCATGGGAAGGATTTTTGTATGTGGTAGGGGCATCTTGGGGATCAAACTGCAGCAGTGCTGTGTGGAGTAGGCAGGGGAGGGGGTGCTGCCAGTACTGCCTGCCCCATGGAGGGGTTGGAGACAGTGGGGTTGGGGGGAGGTGGGAGAAGGCTCCTGTGTTCCCCTGAGGGAAGCAGCCCACCATCAGAAGTGAAAGTGATTGCTGGGCAGGGAGCCATCTCATTCCTGCAGCCAAACTGCACCCACACAGGCGCTTTACCCTGCCTTCCTGACACCCTCCCCTGACCTTTCCTTTTCCAGCAGGCCTCATCTGGTCCAAGAGGATACAAGTAGGATGCCACTTTTGGACCAGTGGGGAAATCTCGGAAGAAGTGATGGGAATCTTGGGTCTTTAATCTAGACATTGCTGAACTTGCTTGGAGTCATACTTCTGCAAACAAGTAAATGCCAAAGCTCCAGACCTGGAAACAGCCCTATCATGGGAGTCGTCTGGAAGCCTATATCCAAACACAGAGTCCTATTTTCTTGACATCCTCTGAGACCTTCCTGTTCCTCAGAGGACAGACAATTAAGGTTCAAATCTGGACTCTCAGAATCACAGAAATAAGCAAAGCGCACTAGGTAGCTTGTGCATAGTCTTACCAGAGGAGCAGCTATGGATCAGCTTCATGTCCATGTGCATGCCTGTGGAGTAATAGATATAGTCAAATCTTGATTTGCTTTTGGAAGAGTGAAATTTTATTTTCCTTACCTTGCAGCATTCCAGTAAGCCAGATTTCATCAGTGTTGCTTTGCAGGAATTTTCTTCTCCAATGCTGATTATTAAAAATGTGCCTTGAAAAACTCTTAGAATCCTTTCAAAGCATCACTGAAATTTCTGCTGAATAATGAGAGCTAGGTGGTCTGCTTCTGGAGATAAATGCTGTTCAGTGCTTGAATGGATGAATGGATTAATTTGATCCTGGGCTCCTGAACTGAACCACCTCTTTCCATTCAGCAGGAAACCCCATTACTGCAAAGAGACAGAATGGACACCACATTGGGTATGTTTCCATCAGTGTCCCAGCAGTCCCTGCATTTTAAAGTGTTAATTCACAGTGCCCCTCCAACTCTGCAGCACACACCATTGTTGTATCTCAGCATCATTGGTGACTCAGAGAAGACCTTGGCAGGATGCTACATGCAGTGCATGTAGGCTGGTCAGCAACAGAGACAGCAAGCTCTGAACAAAAGCCTGGCTATACACCTGCCTCTGATGGCTTGAAATCTCTTCCTGGTGTCTTTCACAAAGACAGGAAAGGTAGGATTAGTTTTGCATGACGTTGAGGCCATCTATCATGTGCGAGTGGAGCCTATGGTGGGTGCTGCATGGATCTAGGGGGTTGTAGCATGTGCTGGCATAGAGATGTAAGTATCAGAAAGTTCTGTAGAGAAGAGGAATCCGACCCTAGTTTTCTTCATATAGGCTTTGGCAGAATTTGTAGGCTGAACTCTTACCAATCATGCTGAGTTCTGCTTCCCATGGAATTAGCTATTTTGTGCCAAAGGACAGCTTGAGACTGACCTCAATGTCATGCACTATGGAAGCTCAGAGTACAAGTCAAGAGTGGCAAACCATGCATCTAGGTTTTCTGGCTGTCTTGACACATCTCTGGGGTGGGCTCACTTACCCTCCCCCAGGTTCATTTGTCAATGTGGCTGCAATAATCTGCTTTTCATATGAAGAGGTGTCAGCGCAGGAGAGTGCGATGAGTGGGGGAATATCACAGAAGAAGTAGTTGATCTTCCTGGGCCCACAAAACAACAATGCAAACACCCAAGCTGTCTGCACCACAGATGCAACATTGCCGCGCCGGCATGACAGCAGGACCAGGGAAAGGCAAACTCTGCTGTTCATGATGATTGCATATCTAAGGGGGTTGCATATGGCCATGTAACGGTCATAGGCCATGGCTGCCAAAAGGTAGCATTCTGTAGCTCCTAA